>JAADYB010000737.1:0-13998 GCA_023338075.1 Phytopythium litorale | reverse complement strand
CCCCGCACTGCATCAATCATGCAGCTCCTCGCCACTTTACATTAGCGCGGCACCCGCCACCTCCTCCATCGACGGCGGCCTCTGCTCGGCGTCCCACGCTGCGCCTGCGAGTGTCCGCTGCTCTCCGGGCGGCCTCTACGCGCTCCACGACCCGCTTGTGTCGTCCATCCGCGTGCCGCGCGCATCTCCGACCCGGCAGCAGTCGCGCAATTGCCGCGTCGATCGTCCGACAAGATGCCGAGCGCGAGTGCGACGGCGGACGCGGACCGCGAGCGTCGGCGCCGGCCCACCGCGGACGCGCGCAGCCGCTCGCGCGACCCGGCGCACCGGTCGGCGTCCCGGGACCCGTCCCGCGACCGCGACCGCGAGCGCAGCCACTCGCGAGAGCCGACCGCGGCGTCTTCGTCTTCCCACCGGTCCGCGTCCCGCGACCGCGACCGCGACCGCGAGCGCAGTCACTCGCGAGAACCCGCGTCGTCGTCGTCCTCTCACCGGTCCGAGGCGCGCGACCGCGGCATGTCGAGGGACCGGCATCACCGCTCGCCGTCGCGCGAGAAGCACGGCAGCAGTGCGCACACGAGCAGCAGCAGCAGCAGCAGTCGGAAGCGGCCGCACGTGCGGTATGCGGCGCCGACAGACGCGGCAGCACTGACGGCTAGCGCCTCGCGCAGTGGGTTCCTACGCAAGCAAGCGGACAACGAGCAAGGCGCGTGGAACCGCTACTACTTCGTGGTCAAGTCCTCGACGCTGCTCTACTACTTCAACGCCGAGACGGACGACGCGCCGCGCGGGGTGATCGACCTCGAGTTCCTCACGGACCTCAAGCGCAACAGCGACTGCCTGCAGCGCGCCGTGGGCGGCGGCGAGCACTGCTTCCGCCTCTCAGGCAAGCTGCCGGCGTCTGTGCGCGACAAGATGCGACCGCTGTACCTGGACGCCGAGAGCGCCGAAGACGCCAGCGCGTGGATTGAGGCGCTGCGCGAGCACCGCTTCTCGCTCGCCAAGCACGAGCTGTCGGCCGCGAACGAGGTGCAGCTGGAGCAAACCAAGCGCGCGCTGGCCAAGCTCGAGACGGAGCAGGCGCAGCAGCAGACCCGAGCACGCTCGACGAACGCGCTGGCCAATCGTGTGCTCGACCGACTGCGGAGACTGGCGCTGAGCAACGAGCAAGTGACGGCGGAGGACGCACTGGGCAGCAGCAGTAGCGGACAGGAGGGTGAGGACGACAAGGTCGACTTGCTGGGCAGTCTGCAGGCCATGGAGTCGGTCGTGAGCGAGCTGCAGCTCAAGGTGGCGGCGCAGCAGCAGACGATCGGCACGCTACGTGAGCAGGTGGCCGAGCACGAGCGCAAGCAGCGCGAGAAGGCGCTCAAGTTCGTGGCCGCGGGCTTCAAGAAGGCGGCGGCCACGCGGCAGAACCGCAGCATGACGGCGGCGCCCAAGCAGGCGCCGACGAGCAAGCCGGTGGTCGAGTCCGAGGACGAGGAGGACACTGACAACGTGCCGTCGTCCGCATCCTCGAGCCTCACGAGCGCGCTGGAGGACCCGGACAAGCTGTCGGCCGCCGGCGGCCGCCCCAAGAGCACGTCCAACGCCATGGCGCTGTTCACGCGCACCAAGAACTTGGCCGCGCGCAGCAAGCCCAAGGCCAGGAAGGACGACGGCAGCGACGACTCGCCGCCGGGCAGCACACTCAGCTCGTGCATCGAGGAGGAGCCCAAGCCGGCGCGGTCGCCGGCGCTGTCGCCCTCGACCGGCAGCAGCCGCCTGCCGATGCGGTTGCGGCGCAACACGTCGCAGGACACGGCGCCTCCTGCGGCCAAGAGCACGGCTGCAACCGGCGGCGGCGGCCTCGCGAGCGTGTTCAAGAAGCGCGCGGCCAAGCCGCCGGCTGCTGCGGCCGGGCTGGGCGACTCGTCCTCGTCGGGGGCGTCCAACACGCGCGAGTCCGAGGAGGAGACGGCGTCGACCGCGTCGACGGACGACCGGACGTCCGAGGAGAGCGCCGGCAAGGCCAAGGACAAGGCCAAGAGCAAGGAGGACAAGCTGCCCAAGGGCTGGACCAAGCACCAGAGCCGCAGCAACCCGGGCCAGTTCTTCTACGCGCACGTGTCGGGCAAGACGAGCTGGGTGGTGCCCACGACCGACCCGGACGAGCCCGAGGCCGGCGGCGAGGACGCCGACGTGAGCGACGAGGAGGACGACGAGGACGACGGCAAGGCGTCCACGGCGTCCGCGAGCGCCGACAGCCAGCCGGCCCCCAAGAAGAAGAAGAAGGGCTGGGCATTCAAGCTGCCGCGCAAGCTCACGATCGCCACGTCCACTGCGCCGGTGCCGGCGCCGGCCGCGTCTCCCTCCGCGGCGGGCGGCACCTCCGCGGCCACATCGCCCATCGAGCACGACGAGAGCCACCACGAGTTCTGAGCGCCGCCTTCCCCCCCTTGACACTATAAAGCAGCAACACAATAACAGCCCGTGCATACACCCGACTCGCTCTCCGTCCTTGGTCAGACAACGTGCTTCATTTGTTGGGGTGGTGAGCAGAGTCTGCTGCCTGGCCCTCGTCCTGCTCCCCCTTCCGCCCGGACGCGCCGCTCAGGGCCGCGGGCCGAGCGCACGCCCCTCACCCGCGGTAGCTGGCGCGCCGCTCCTCCGCCGGGTACTTGACGTGGTTCTGGCGCGAGAAGAGCGCCACGGGCGTGATGACCACGGCCATGACGGCGAGCGCCACGCCCGTTTTCCGCTGCCAGTTCTTGGTCTGCAGCCACCAGCCGCCCGCCGGCGACCACGTGTACTTGGGGTAC
Source organism: Phytopythium litorale (assembly GCA_023338075.1). Lineage (NCBI taxonomy): Eukaryota > Oomycota > Peronosporomycetes > Pythiales > Pythiaceae > Phytopythium > Phytopythium litorale. Next base: position 11,194 of record JAADYB010000737.1, on the reverse strand, counting down.
GGGTACTGCTCGCTGCCGCCCATGCTGTCGGCCGGTAGATCGCTCGCCCTGGACGCCTCGACGCCTCGACGCACTTGGTCGCTTGGTCGCTTGGTCGCCTTGAGCTCCCCCCGAGTTTGTGCGGAGGGGGACGCAGCAGGACCGTTCTTATATCAAAGACCAAAATAAGAACATTATAAAGCCCAATTTAAAGCATTCAACCATGTTTTGAGGAAAGATTGTCAATAGTCATCCTTTTGAAAATCAGTACTTGACCTAATTTAGTATAAACATTATAAAGAGATACTGAAGCACGTCGCATAAGACTCTATCGTTCAGATTGCCCTCACCTGAAACTTAAATTTTGAAGCTAAACCTACCGTGTTTTGGTGCAAACTATCGCGTATTATTGATTTAAGAGGTCATATATTTTGGAGCACTTGCAAAACCTCGAAATCGTGTGGGACACGTGAAAGCACAGATAGAGAGCATCCACATACATTTAGCGAGCACTGCATCCGGGTCAAGCGCCACCACCGCCACCACCACCACCACCACATGCAGGCACCAATGCTCCTCTTGCGCCTTCACAGTCTCCTCATGATCACTTACAAGCACTCAAAGTCGATTACTCGGCGGGTGGCGGGTCGGTCGTGTCTTGCTCTCTCGTGTTTCCTCTTGCTCCAGCTCCTCCCAACCCTCTCAGCTCTACGCAAGTACTTACTCCCACGTACTTGAGGGCGACAGCTCGCCCCGCCGACTCTACTCGGCTCGCGCTCGCGCTCGAGCTCCTCGACGTCGCTCGGTCTTGGCGCTGGACACGCACTCGGCCCATGCCAAGCGCGCCGTCCGACCGCTACGGACGCTTACTGGAAGGCTTTCCGCTTGCCCATGCGCTCGTACTGCGCCACCATGCTCGTGGTGCGCGCGGCGAGGTCGCGCGTCTTGTCGATCACCTGGCGGTAGACCGAGTTCTGCGGCGTGCCCATGATGATGCGGCCGGCCTGCGAGTCGATCTTGGCGTCCAGGCGCGCGTTGCGGATGAGGTTCACGATCCACTTCTCGGCCGCGTCGGCGTCGTCGGCCATCGCCAGCTTGCCCGCGAGCATCTTCATGTCGATCGTGCGGTGCACGCGGCAGTACATCTCGAAGATGGCGAGGCGCGCCGCCTCCATGAAGTCGCTCAGGTTCTTCTCGTACAGGAAAAAGTCGCTCGCGAGCACCACCTCGCACTCGCGAAGCTTCTCCTGGGCCGTCTCGAAGTCGAACTCGACGAACAGGCACTCGACAAAGTCGATGATCGGGTCGCGGTACGTCTTGTCGTCCACGCGCAGCACACGCAGCAGCTCCTTCGTCAGGTTGCGGCGGCGCTTGTGCAGGATCACGCCCGCGCACAGGTACCGCAGCAGCCACGGCGCGTTGCTCTGGATGGCCTCCACGCAGCGCGACTGCAGCATGAAGTCCACGATCGCGTCGCGGCCCTCCTCGTGCCACGCGAACACGAACAGCGCCCAGTGCAGCAGCCACGTGCGCTGCTGCAGCTGCTCCACCGGCGTCATGGCCGTCTGCAACGTCGATCGTTCACAAGGCATTCACTCCGTCAGACTCGCTCTTCCCTTCCGTCCTCCCTCCCTCCCTCCCCCCTCCTCCAGCACCACGGCAACAAACGTACGTTGCTCTCAATCACGTCGTGGATGCGGGAAATGTCCGTGAGGGCTTCGTCCCAGCGGAAGATGAGGATCTCGGCCGCGAGCTTGCCCCACAGCGCGTTCAGGTACTGCTGCGACGCGTTCGGGATGAGCACGCCGTAGTACGTCAGGTACGTCAGGCAGTCCTGGTAGTTGCCGCACTCGTACTGCAGCTTGGCGTACTTGTACAGCCCGTCCAGCACCGCGGGCGTAATCTGTGTGTTGCCCACGAAAGCCACATGGAGGCGTTAGAAGAGCAGTCCAGCAGGCATTGATACCTCAATCCGCCACAAGCATGCCAACGTACGCCCTCGTTCTGCTCGAGGTGGGCCGCGGTGAGCAGGTTCTCGCTCTGCAGGCGCAGGATCTTCTCCTCGTCCTCGATGAGCTCGAGCATGGGGCGGCACTCGTTCTTGGCGAAGCTGAGCGCGTCCAGGATCTCGCCGCGGCGGTCCTCGAACTCGGCGGGCACGTCCGTCGTGTTGTGCAGCGTCTGGAAGATCTCGACGGCGAAGTCGGCCATGTTGGTCGGCTTGAGCAGCGCCAGCTTGGCGGCCATCAGCTGCGCCTCGTCGTACAGCTCGTTGCTCGACAGGAAGTCGATCAGCGGGAACATGAAGTGCAGGTCCATGAACGGCGCCAGCTTGTTCGTCAGGTCGTACTGGGCCTCCGGCACGGCCGTCGACACGGGCGCCGCGGCCGCGACCGCCTCATTCTCGTCCTGCGAAGACATGGCGAGCGTCTGCTGCGTGTGGGGGGCCTGGGGGGAGCCTGGGGGGACGTGGAGCGGAGATTGGGGAGCCTTCGAGCGGAGGTGTTCTCCTTCTCGGCCGCGGGAAATGAGTGGGCGTCGCCCAATCAGTCTATTTACGGGAAACATGGTTGGCTGTCAGCCCGTATTTGATGATGCCGCATCAGGTATCAGGATTGTCTCTCGATGAAGTATTAACCGATGAGGAGGAACCGTTGAGATTCAGATTTCGATACTTACCATTTTCAGCGCCAATCTGAGCCGTGTCGCAATGCTAGGTATCAGGGAGGTTGGAATCTCGAAACGGTTATTGAGATGCAAACAGGCTGTGTTTCTGTTATGAGTTGCGCTGTCTGGACAAAAAACTGGTGGTCAGTCATTTGGGTGACTGATCACATGCATTCCGAGCCGAATCGGTCACTTCACAGTCAGTGTCAATGCATGGCCAGCTCCATGACGACACCAATGCCATCCATCCACTGCGCTCGACCATCTCTTTGCAGAGCTATGCCAGTCATGGGACACAGAACGCGTTGATTCATTGTCGCTTGCATTTTGGACCGCGTCGAGGTACTTCTTAGGGGTTATTAGGCTGCGGCGGGAGGTTCCAGTACCGACGGTTGAAGTCGGGCAGCCCGGGCCGGATGCGGCGCGAGTCGTCCAGCGTCGCGTCCATCTGCGCCGTCACGAGCACCACGTCTGCATGGAAGCAACAGCTTAGTTAGTGTATCGGATGTTGTTGGTAGCTGGTGCCACGAGCAACGCAACAAGCGAGCGCTCCACGCACCTGGGAACATGTCGTGGACGCGCTGGAGACCAGGGCTCGAGCTGACCACCGAGACGAAATAAATAGTAGCGGGCGAGACGCCGCGGGTCGTCACGAGATGGCGCAGGGCCGCGCAGGCCTCCTCGCCCGTCGCGCACTCGACGTCCAGCAGCAGAACGATGTTCCGCGGGTGGAGCGGCGGCAGCTGCGCGCGGATCGACGAGGACGCTTGGGTAGCTGCGTCGGCGCTCGTCGGTGATCCACCGAGGGAGATCACGCCGGTCGGAGAGCTCGACTGCACCTCGGAGAAGGCGCGGAGCATGAGCGCCATGCCGCTCTCCTCCATGGACACGCCGCAAATGTCGCGCTCGTCGATCGCGCGCGCGACTCGGCAGATGTCCCCGCTGCTCGTCCGCACCTCGACTTCGTGGCTCGGCAGCTGCGTGAGTGCTTCCTCCATCAGCAGCCGCATCAGCCGCGAGGCGCGACGCTGAAACGCAGACCCGACGCATTGCGCGTCTCTCAGCTCCCCCACGAGCCTCCGGATCGCCAGCGAGCTCGCCGACGCCTCGTGCACGCGGAAGCGCGAGTACCGAGCCAACTGCGCGTCTGAGCGAGTGGCCGTCGTCCCAGAGGGCGTGGCAGTCGGAGAGGGTGCGGCGTGGGAGCTGTAGCTGGGCAGAGAAGGTTTCACGAGTGGCTGCGAAGACGGCAGCTCCACTTGGTGCACGCGGAAGTCTTTCTTGCTGTCTGTCTTGTACTGCGGGCCCTGGGCCTTGAACGAAGAGTAGTCTCCGCTGCTGCGGGCGGGGCTGTAGCTCACGATGCTGCTCGCGTCCGAGTCCTCCGACTGGACCACCGCTCCAGTGCGAGACGTGGACGATATGGCCGCTCCAGTCTTCCCGTCTGTCTGCAGCCGCTTGGGGTGTTTGGCGTCGAGGTCGCGGCCAGTGCGCGTCAGTACCTCCTTGCGGTTCTTGTACAGGTTGCAGATGGCCGCGCGGCTGACGCAGTACTCCTTGGCGAGCGTCACCTGCTTCTCGCCGGCGTTGATCCGGCTGATGATGTCGCGTCGGTCACCCTCGCTCAGGTACCGCGACGTGCGCTCCCGCACGCGGATCGGCGCGCTGCCTGCCGTCGAGGACGCCACTGTACTGTTGCTGGGTTTGCCTGCCGCGCTGGTAGCAGCCGCCGACGCGACCGCGTAGTGCGGCCGAGTGGTCGTCGCGGCCGCGCTGGACACGGCGTCAAAGCTAGGCAGGCGCGTCGGTGCCCCGGACGAGTACGGCGAGGCGAACCCGCTGCTGCTATTGCTCCTGCCCTCGTCGTTGGCACCTGATGCCTCCTGTTTGAGCGGGACCACGAGCGGTGGCGGCCGTAGGAACGTCGAGAGCTTGGGCAGCGGGCGCGCCATGACCACGTTCGCCTGCAGGAGCATCGACCGTTGCCCGAGTGCCCCGGAGAGCGCGGAGGAGCCTCAGGTGATGACGAGGACGCGAGATGGAGAGTGAGCGGCGCACCGACGGACTGTTCGCGTAGCCGCTGCGGGCACCGAGCGCGCAGGGAAGAGGGTGGAAGTTGGGGCAAGGGTTCGCTCGGGGCACAGACGGGGCGGGACGAGGAGGGGCGATGTCGTCTGTTTACACCTTGACGGCAGTCACCTGATTGTGTGTGTGTGTGTGCGATTGCAGCACGTGTACACCCCACGTCACCGTTTGAATCGTTTGAACCTGTCAACCAACGAGATAAACGTCCATATGCAACGTGGCGACCACCGCGCGTGAGCATGCGGGGGCCTTACACGCCACGTACGTCAATGGCTGACCTTACTGCGCGCCTAACCTGTGTGTGGCGGCGTTGCCTGTCGGAGTGGCAGGGCCGTTGGCGGGCATTGAGGCCGCTCTGATACGCGCCGCCACACGTCTCCAGTCAGGCACACGTGAACTGCACCGAGTGATCCGAGCGAGCGGTCGCCAATAGTTGGACGGCGACGTGGGCCTGTTGCGAGGCGGGCATGAGGCGGTTCGTATGTGCAATCCGCTCGGCGTGGGCGTTTCTCCTTGAAGGTTTGGAGGCCGTGCACCGGGGAGGAGCGGCGAGCTTGATTGTTGCCACAGAAATTTCGCGCGCAGCGGTTGACTTGGCCGCGTATCGGCGCGGCACCCAGAATGCAAGCGAAGAGAGGTACTCGGGTCCGTCCGCGTGCGACGGCCGCTTTTCTTTACGAGTGTGAATGAGGGCGGCCGCCGTCAACACGTCCGTGCGTCACCATTGCGTCTGTGCCACTGATACGAAGACGGCAATCAGTGGACGACGGCAATCAAGCCCGGCCGGCTGGCGCGCATATCATGCTGGTCAGCGCGCAGTGTCAGGCGCGAGTGGGTTTCTTTCGCACATGGCGTGCTCCATGGGGCCAGCAACGCGATGCCTACCGCGGAGATGCGTGCGTCGTGTGTGCGCGATCCACTTCGCCGAGTGTACAGTTGGCGAAGTCAGCGAAGTGGAAGAGCGAAGACCAGTCAACAGCCCCATGATCAGCGCCATGTCGCCGACGCCAAACGCTGAACGTCGCGCGGCTGCGCCTCGCCGCTCGTTCGAGAAGTGATGAGTAACTCGCCAGCTTACTCTCTCTCTCTGGGCCGTCAACATGCAGCATGCCATGCCGACGCACCGTGTGATGTGATGCAGCGCCTTCCTGTCGTGTAAACTCCAATCGACAGATTGCACATGCTCCCGCTGGCCGTGCGTGCAGACTGTAGTACCATGTCAGTGAACAGCACACGCCTGCATGCAACGCACGTCTGTGATGCAGCGTGCTCGCTCGCTCGCTCCCTTGAAGCCTTGACGCCCGTAAACGGCAGGCGAGCGCTCCATTTGCGCGGTTGCCCTCGGCAACTCACTCGGCGCTAGCGATCAATCAAGTGAGAGACCAACCAACTGTGTTGCATGAACCCCGATGGCCAAATTCGGAATTAACAGTTGCCAGCTGGGCGAACCATACAAAGACCAAGTCGAATCCACCCAAATGGCCCTTTTCTCCGAGAAAAAAAGAGACCGACGCGGCCCAGCGTCAAGGTGTCCAATTTACACGTTCCTGTCTGTCCCAACACGTCGTCAGTCATCGGTCACCACAGCGCCGCAACTCCCACCGCGAAGTGAGCGCACCGCGCCTGCACGCGTTCCACTTGAATCCACTATGCATCACTCGGAATCTCGCCCGTTCACCTCACTTCGGCCAGTCAATTCGCGCCTCCTCTGTCTCCGTCTACAGCCAACACACGCTCACCAAGGCGACAATCCAGCGCGTCAATGCGCTCACATTGCGCGGAGCCTAGAGCTTGGCTTGCTGCGCCTGGAGCAGGTCGGCGAACGGCTGCAGCTTCATCGCGAGCTTGAGGTTTCCCTGGAGCCGGAGCTTCTTGCGGATCAGCGCCTGGCAATGCCCAAGGCACACAATGCACACAAGCCGAGTCGAGCGTCAACATCCAGTGTCGCGGTAGCTGCAGATCCCATCGGCAAGCGCGTGGGCACGACGAGGGTGCGCAAGCAAACGGTCGGTCTGGACGCACCTGCTGGAGCCGCAGCTTGCCGGACGCGAGCGCGAGGAAGTCGTCCTCGGCCATGACGAGCTGCAGGTCGGGCGTGAGCCCGCGAGGGTCCGTGCCCTCGAACACGGAGCCCTTGCCGTGCAGCAGCGTGATGGTCCACACGTCCTTGTTGATGCGCCACTCGAGCACGCCCGAGATCTGCTTGCTGATCGCTGGACCCTTCTCGCGCAGCGTCACGCGCAGGCGGTCGAACACCTCGGCGCACTCCTGCGAGCGCGCCGTGGTCAGAGACGCCGCCGGCGAGTGCACGTTGCGCATCATGGGCTCAAAGGCCTCCTGGGTCGACGCCGGGTGGGTCACGCGGCTGAAGTCCGTCACGGCGCGCCACTGCTCAGCCACGAGCTCGGGCGTAAAGTGCGCCGGGTCCGTCGGGAAGCCCACGCCGTGCGAGCGCTGCAGCCGCAAGGCACCGACCCAGCCGCCGCCGAGCTCGTACAGCCCGCCAGCGGCCTCGCAGCTCGGGTGGCTCATGTACACGATGATGGGCGACGTGAGCTCCGGCGTGAGCGTGTCGTACACGTCCGCGGGCCAGAGCGGCTGCGTGAGCCGCGTGCCCGCGACCGGCGACACGGCGTTCACGTGGATGTTGTACTTGACGCCCTCGCGGTTGAGCGCGACCGTGAAGCCCACGAGCCCCATCTTCATGGCGGCGTAGTTCACCTGTCCGAAGTTGCCGTAGAGCCCCGCGGCCGACACGCAGTTGATGACGCGTCCGTAGCGCTGCTTGCGCATGACCGGCCACGCCGCCTGCGTGACCGAGAACGTGCCGAGCAGGCTCGACTGGTACACTGCGTCCCTGTCGTTCGTAGCACGACAAGTCAGTCAGCCTTCTCTCGTCGGCCAGCGCCCGCGCCGGATCGACAGCGTACCAGTCCTCTTGCTTCATGTTGCGGAACGATCCATCCCGGATGACCGTCGCGTTCTGCGAGCGAAGACACGGGGACAGCAGGTTAGCGCACGCGCGGCATGCAAGTCCTGGCGGCGGCACCTGAACAGTCGTACGTTGATGAGGATGTCGACGCGCTGGAAGTGGTTCAGCGCCGTCTGCACGACCTTGGCGCCGTCCGTGACGCTGTGGTAGTCGGCCACGGCGGTGCCGCCAGCCTCACGGATGGCGCGCACGGCGCCGTCCACGAGCGACCGGTCGGCGTCGTTGTCGTTCACCACCACGCGCGCGCCGCGCTCGGCCAGCGCGAGCGCCCAGGCCCGTCCCAGACCGCGGCCCGCGCCAGTCACCACCGCCACCTGCGCGCGGTCGCCCGCGCCGAACGTCAGCCGCCCCTTGCCGTCCATTGTCGCGAGGGTCGGCGCTCCGCAAATGCCGCTTCTTGGATCAGCTCGTGGATGTCTGGCGGCTGCTTGCGTTCGCCTCTGGTTGAAGATTCGTCAACGAAGGGAAGGCGATACCGGTGCAATACCGGTAGCTTGAGGTACGCGCAAGCTTACCGTTTCTAAACGCTTGCATGATAGGATCAGAGTGAAGGTCTTTTGACAGGGATTTTGTAAGTGATGGGTCGTTTGCCAGGAATAGAAACAGATAGAAACGGATAGAAACGGATGCTTCTCGATACCGGTGTCATACCGGTGGTTGTTGGCGTCCTCCAGGTCCAAAGGACCGAATCGTTGTGCTTCAACTTGGATCCGGATCCGCGAGTGAGCATGCTGCGAAAGATAAAGCAGTGCGAAGGAAAGCCCGACGCGACGGCGGAGGGGAAGACGGAGACACTGACCGAGGCCGGCTGGGGGTCGGTCATGCTGCGCGTGTTCCACCCGCTGCTGGTGTACGACGCGTACACGTTCCGCTGGCTCGGCTTCGACCCGAGGGAGACCGCGAACACGCGCGAGCAGGCGTTCACCAAGGTCACCAACGTGGGGCTCATCTCGGCGCTCGTGTTCACGGTCTGGGCGTCGTGACTGCAGGTGGTCGCCGACACGTCCTTCGACAGCTACGGCGGGTCGTGGGCGGACGACGTCAAGAGCCTCGCGAGCTGCTTCTTGTGCGCGGGCACCTTCTTCCTGCTCTTCTCCGTCATCAACAGCGTGCTGGTTCTCCTCGCAGTGAACGAGACCGAGGACGACCACCAGGCGATGCGGCTCCTCCGCCGCCTCGACCTCTGGTTCACCTTGCCGTCGATATACTTCTACCTGGGCGTCGCGTGCGGCTCTTTCGGGTTCCTGATCTGGTTCCCCGCCGCCTTCCCGCTCAAGTACGCCATCTTCAACATCGCGGCGGGTCTTGCCATCATATCGGTCAACGCGCCGTTCTACCAGTTCTTAATCCTGTGCGTCTACGACACTCGCACCGAAGCGGGTCTCCGGATTCCTTCGCCTCCCGCGTGTATTTCCAAGCTCTGTCAGACGCCACAGCAACCCGGGCCTTCAATTGTGAAGCCAACGAACGCAGTAAACCCCGCCATACCTGCAACCGCCAGTGTCGCCAGGGATGGACACAGTGCCGATGCATTGCAAGTGCTGCAAGCGGCCCTCGACTGCATTGAACAGCGCGGACTGCTGCAAGCATTCGTGGACAACGGCTGGGACCACATTGACGCCCTCGCTGAAATGAAGGAGCGGCACATTTCCGAGCTGTGCGAGCTCAAACCCGGACACATCGCGCGCTTTTTGCATTGCTTAAGGCACGAACTGGAGGCGAAGCTCGTCGCCGAGAGCATGGACACAGATACGAATGCGTAGTCTCCCTTGACCCGCTTGGCACAGTGTTGTGGACGATGGGACTGGTTGAAGCACCACTTCAGGTCGATTCAGTGCTAAAACAGCCCATCTAAAAATACCCCCAAACTATTCCACCCAATCACCTGCGTCTGATCCTATCCTCCGCCCCAATCCACCCAATCACCATCGTCCTGACCCGGTCGTTGTTCCCGCGAAAATCGCATCGCGTTCCCGCGACAACCGCGCACTCGCTTTGCTGCTGGAGAACGACGCGATGGCGGCCGCGGTCATCCACGCGGCGTTCGGCGACGGCTGCGACCTGTACAAGGTCCTGGGCGTCGAGCGCTCGGCCTCCGCGAAGGACCTGACGAAGGCGTACCGCCGCCTCGCGCTGCGCTACGTGCGTCCGCTCGCTCGTTTCTCCGTCGCGCGATGACATGTGCTTCGCTTGGTAGGCTGACGTTTCGACCGTGCACACGGCGGTTGTTGGCGCGCGCAGCACCCGGACAAGCAGCGCGGGGACGACAAGGCGCGCGCCGAGGCGACGGCCAAGTTCCAGGCGGTGAGCGCGATCCACGCGCTGCTGAGCGACGCCGACGCGCGCGCGCAGTATGACGAGACGGGCTCGATCCAGGCTCCCGAGGACGACCTGGGCAAGTCGCCGTCGTTCCAGATGTGGGCCGAGTACTTTGCGCGCATCTTCCCCAAGGTGTCCGCGGACGACATCGCCAAGTTCGAGCAGGAGTACCGCTTCTCGGACGAGGAGAAGCGCGACGTGCTGGCGGCGTACGCCAAGTTCGAGGGCGACATGGGCAAACTCATGGACTCCATCATGCTCTCGACCGAGGATGACGAGGAGCGGTTCACCGGACTGATCGAGGACGCCATCCGCGAGAAGCAGGTGCTTGGACAGTTGCTCTCTTGTGTCCTTGCTTGGATGTGCACTCAACGGCGGTGCGCATTGCTCCAAACAGGTCAAGCGCTTCGCCAAGTTCAAGCATTACGTCAAGAAGCGGGCGGAGAAGCCGGCACCGACCGCTGCGCAGAAGCGCAAGAAGGATGCGAAGCGAGAGAAGGAGGCCAAAGAGGCGCAGAGCTTGATGGACTCGATCCGCCGCAACCAAGACCGACGTGCGAAGGGTGACAGCCTGGCGCTAATGCAGCGGTGCGTCCGGGTGTGAGGCGCATGCCCGCGCTTCAATCTTGCAGCGACTCATTCGTGTGAGTGGTGCCATTTCGAACACAGTGAGCGCGGATTCGACTCGCTGGTGTCGAGTCTGGAGGCCAAGTACGCGTCCAAGTCGCCACCGAAGAGCAAGAAGCGCAAGCAGCGCGTGCAGGACGAGGAACCGCCCGAGCCAACCGAGGAAGAGTTCGCCGCGGCCCAAAGGCGGCTGAAGAAGCGGAAGTGATAATGAAAAGCTCGGGGTGAAGGGCGAAGGGCAAAGCGCTCACATTGCATGCTAGACCAAGAATGAAGGATCAAGGAGGAAGGATCGTTGAATGATTCATGAATATTGCTACATCACGTGGTGCCTTCGCCTCCAATCCAGGCAGTGCATCGCATAAATACATCCGCGAGTGCTTGGACTGAGCGCGCTCACTCATTGAGCTTCTGGTACTCGATCTTGGCGGACGAAGCTGTCGGGCTCGCCGCCTCGAAGCTAGGCGTCACCGGAACTGGCGTCTCGCCCGCAAGCTCCATCATCGGGACGTTGTTCGTGTGGTG
>JAADYB010000736.1:0-14069 GCA_023338075.1 Phytopythium litorale | reverse complement strand
GAGACTCGTCACCTCGTCCGTGTGCTGCTTGAAGTGCCGCTGGAGCCACAGCTTCGTGTCCAGCAGCACGACGACGCTCGCCGCGGGGTACACCAGCAGCCCGCGAGCGCGCGACAGGAACACGTTGTTGCGCGCGTCGTGACAGCGGTACCCGTGCACCCACTCGAGCTCCAGGCTGTCGCTCGGCACACTCGACATCTCCACGTGGAGCTCGTCGGGCGGCGCGTTGGTCGGCGGGACGCTGCTCCCGACCCACGGCTTGAGTGGAGGAGCAGCAGGCGCCTCTGCGCTTGCGGAGTCGTCCGCCGCCGCCTCGCGCTCATGCAGCAGCTCCACCGCAAAGTCCCCGAGCGCGGCAGCCTCGTCAAATGCAGACCGGGGGTCGCCATTGCTCACCTCCACCTCGTCGTCGGACGTGGCGTGGTACTCGTACTCGCTCGTGCCCGCGAGGTCGTCGACGTCTTCGGGCTCAACGCGCCACTGAAAAATGCAGCGCTCGTCGCGGCCTGCCGCCAGCAGGTACGAGCTGTCGGCGCTGAAGCGCACGGTCGAGATCGCGCTGCTGGCGCCGCGAACGACTTGGGCCAGCGAGTTGGGAGCAACGCACGGGTACCGGAACAGGCGGACCGCCCCGAACGTGTCCCCAGCCGCCAGCAAGGTCGCGTCGCTGCGCGCGGAGGCCGAGCGGTCGACGGTAGATACGTTGTAGCTCTGCGCCGAGTCCGCGCTCGGCCACACGCCTTGCACGGCCCACCCGAACGGACAGGTGCACGTGATCCAGTCGACGTCCTTGAGCGTCGCGACGCGCGTGATCTCGACGCCAGACGACGCCTCGAAGAAGACCATCTCCCCCTTGTTGCGGGCGTTCGCCATGATGTACTCGCCCGAGCTCGACAAGTCGAAGCTGCTGAGCACGGCCGCTGCGTCGCGAGCCTTGCACTTGCCGCGCGAGGCCCAGTCATCCGTGTTGTACGCGTAGATGCAGTTGTCGCTCGACCCGACAGCGAGCGTGAGCCCGTCGCCCGAGAAGCGGATCGTGCGGATCGGCCGCTTGGCGTCTTTCGCCTCGTACTTGAGCGTCAGCGTACTCTCGCTCAGCACCGCAAAGGCGCCTTGCTTGTTGGCATTGACGAGCTTGAGCTGACGCTGTTGGTGGCGCTTGGACGCTGCCAGCAGGGGGTTTGCATCGGCGTCATGGTCGCCATCATCACTATCCGCAGCGCCGGCAAGTGTCGCGCCATGCCCCACAGCCAGCAGCGATCCATCAGGAGAGTAGGCGCACGCCCGCGCTGGAGCGTCCAGGATCGCCATGCGCACCAATCGGTGAGCCGCCATATCCCAGATACGCACGCTGCGATCGTCACCGACAGAGCAGAACTCGCTCGGGCGTGTCGGGTGCGTCGCGAGGCCGTGCAGCTCGAAGGCGAAGTGGCCGCTCAGCAGCGCGCCAAAGTGCAGATTCGCGCCGTCGCTCGCCGACACCTCAAACACCTCGGCGCCCGCAGTGGCCACTAGTAACTTCGCGCCGCCATCCGGTGAGCTCGTGACGCTGCGGATGCGCGGCGCGACGCTGCCAAGCGCGTCGACATCGAACTGGGCACCGGGCTCGAGACGCTTGCTCCACAGGCGCAGCTTCCCATCGGCACCGGCGCTCAGCACGCCTCCAGGGAAGGCGCACAGAGCGTTCACAGCTGCCGCGTGCGCGTGAATGACACGGACGCAGTTGCGGCCCTCGAACACGAGCAGGTGGCCACGTGCCGTGCCCACAAGGAGGGCGTTCGGGTCGGACAGCATCCCCGTGAGGCTCGTGAGCGTCTTGGTCTTAATGGCGTCGCCTCGGCGGCCGAGAACGCCACGCCGCTTAACAAAGGCCGCGGTCGTTGAGCTCGCTGGGAACCGGTCGGTGCTTTCGCGCAGCCAGAAGAACATGTGTCTGGCCCCGCACGTAACGAACTGGTTGTTGCTCTGGACGACGCACGAGAGCACGGGCGAGCGGCCGCAGCGATCGGAGAAGATCAGCGACGGCGGCGACTGCCACGCGACCGAAGCCTTGCTCGCCTGCGAAGACTGCGGCGCTCCTGACGACGGCTTGCTCGCGACCTGGTCCCATTGATAGATGGCGACGCACTGGAACTCGTCCTGCCCGAGCGTCACGAGCGTCCGCCCGTTGGGCATCCAAGCGAGGTGCGAGATCCCCACGGCGTGGAAGCCTCGAACGATGCTGAGCGCCGCGGCGTCGGGGGAGTCTGCGCTCCACACTGCGATGGAAGGCGACGACGCGCCGCCCGCTCCCCGCTCTCCGGATGCGATGATTCGTCGGTTGGTCGGGTGCACCGCGATCGCCTGCACCAGTCCGGCGTGGTGCCGCGCAAACTGCTGCCGGTGCTCGACAGTGTCGTACATGACGACCAGCGCGCCGGCGGGGTAGACGATCTCGGCGGGAGAAATGTACTGCACCACATTGCGCAGGTCGCTGTTGAAGCCGTAGACCCAGTCGAGCGTCAGGCTTGCCGCGGGCAGCGACGGATCAATTGTAGGCGGCGCGCTCGGCGTCGCGTTCGCCACGACAGTCTGCCACGGCTTGTGCGGTAGAGCGAGCGGGACGTCGTCGCCCGCGGCCACAAACGCCGGCGCGCGCGCGTCCAGTTGGATGGACCAGTCCCGCTTCCGCGCCAGCATGGACGCCTCACGCGTGGTCTCTGCCGTTGGGTCCCCGTCGTCCACGTGATATCTCGGCGGCAGGAGCGGGCGACCCGGTAGGACGGCGTCGTCCCCGATGTCTTCGAGTGCGTCCTCGCCGGCGTCGCCGTCCGTGTTGATGTCATCGTCGCCAGTAGGGCAGTCGAAGTAGTCGACCCAAGACGTCATCTCGGGCGTCGAGTCGGCAAAGTGCAGGAACTCGGGGAGCGTGAGGAACTCGTCCGGACTCGACTTGCTCGCCTTGTGGAACGCGTGCAGCGCCAAGTCCTCGAGCGTGAGCTCTGGCGGACACGTGACGCCCGCGGTGAGCTTGCAGAGCCCCGTGAGCGTCGAGCGCAGCGCCAGCGTCAGCTCGTCGATCGACACTTGGCCCGTCTCGTTGAAGTCGTAGCAGTTGTAGACGACTGCCAGGCAGACGACGTGTGAGGCTCGAGCGTTCTTCCACGTGCCGAAGGGCGTCAGGACACGTACAAGTGAGCTTCTGCGCGGCCGTCATAGCCGACATGACGGCCACGGTCCCGAGGAACTCGAGCGCGTCCACCAGGCCGTTCTGGAGGCGCAGGCGAATAAGAAGGATGACCCGCGAGCCTCTCAAAGTGCTGGCACGCACCTCATCCGTGTCGAGCGCGCCAAAGAGAGCGGCCGAGAGCTGGTCCATGTCGGCGCGCGCGTGGATCTCAAGCGACGGCTGCAGCACGCGGCAGATCTCGGCCATCTCGTCCTGGTTGAGTCCGAAGCCCTCGGCCACGTCATTGAAGCTCTCCCACAGCGCGTTCACGTCTCGCTCGGACGCTGCATGGCAGTGCAGGCTGTTAGTCCCGTGAAAATGCGGCGGTCTTGCGAACCGAGCAGCGCCATGTACCATTGAGGAACGGCGTTGCCGCCTTCAGATACCCCGCCTTGCCGTGCAGCTGCCCCATGCTCGCTGTGGGCGGATCGGCGTCTGCGAGTGGCGCCTCCAACCCCAAGGATTCGCCTCAAGGCGGTGAAGGGTCGTCGACTGGGCGGTATCTTTGGCGTCCGCTGACCGCCGCCGCACCTGATAACAGCGACGTGTGCCGTGCCGTCCGGCACGTTCGACTCGGTCGAGCTCACTCACGTTGGTTCATGCCGACCGTGCGGTCGATGTATTGGAGAAAGCGCCAAGTCTTTCGCTGCTGGTTGAGCGAGCACAAGCTCAGGCGCTCGAGGCGCTTGCCGCGGCGGCTGCGGCAGCCTTGTAGTAGTGGTGCGACGTGTCCGGGAGCTCGGGCGCCACGCGGATGTTCAGGCGGCGGCGCAGCTCGGCGATGGGCGTCTCGAACTCCTCTTCATACATGACGTTGAGCAGGAAGGCGGCCTCCCGGCCCGCGCGGCTCGCCCACGGGATGTACACGCGCACGAGCAAGCGTCGCTCCTCTGCAACAGCAAACAAAGACAAACCAGGCGTGAGCTGACGTGGGATCGGCACGCTCTGCACAGCGGCGGCACGCACCGGAGGAGAGTCGCAGCGGGCCGACCAGGCTGCTGAGCGCCGCGACCGGCAGCCTGGTCTGCGCCATCTCGACGTACTTGAGCGCGATCTCGCCCAGCACCGTGGGCGGTAGCCCGAAGAGCGTGTGCCAGAAGTCGTGCAGCTCACGGTGGCGCTGCATCACGTACGCCAGCTCCGGATCGTCCACGAAGCGCACGAGCGAGCGCCCGTCCGGCTCAAACCTGGCAGGGAGGACGGCGTGCGAGGGCGGTGAGCGTCAGAGCTCACTGGCTGCGCCGGATGGTCGTGGAGGAGAAGGAGGGCCAACGCACCCGTGCGAGTCCATGAAGGCGGCGTAGGCGAAGCCGAACGAGTCCTCGGGTAGTCGGCGCAGCGCCTGCAGGTCGATCTGCTCGCTGCGGATCACCGGCTTCTCCATCAGCACGCGCGCACCCACCGGGTCGGCGCACATGCGCGCGTGGATCGCCCGCAGCGCGTCTCGTCCTGCCGAATCACGAGCGTCAGCGTCAGCGTCTTGTGTCCGTCTCCCCCCCCCGCTCCTCCCCCCTCCCACGCGGGCCACAGGGGCGCACCGGTGACCTCGCCGAGCGCCGCGAGCAGGTCGCCGCGCTCCGGGTTCGTAAACACGCCGAGCGCCGACGCGACCGACAGCAGCAGCTTCTGCGCCGGCGTCGTGGGCACGTGCGACTCGTACTGGACGCGGACCGCCGGCTCGCCCGCCGCCGGGCCCCGCGGCCGCCCCGCCGCCCCCTCCGCCGCCGCAGCAGCGCTCAGCAGCCGCCGTGCACCAGGGAAGCGGCGCGAGGGCGATCGCCGCAGCGCCAGCGCCAGCATCTTGCTCGTCTCGTCTCGTCTCGTCTCGTCCAGGAAGGGGAAGATGTGAGCGAGAAAGTGGCGTCTTTGCGGCAAGGTGACCGTCACTCTGACGACGGAGTGATGATTGATGGACAGGTGTGTAGTTACGGACATGTTGAGCTGTTCCGCCCCGTGAAAAGGACTCCAGTTTCAGCACGAGGGATGTCCTGGTTGCATGTCGTTTTAGACATGCGTTGGCGACGGAAGGAGCCTGCTCGTCCGTGAAGGAGCAGGGGCATGTTGCTGGCGGCGACCTGGACGTCCAGGCCAAGCAGCGCCTCGGCAGCGGGCAGCGCAAGAAGGCTTCAACCTGGACAATGTCCGTGGGCCATGGGTCCTCGAAATGCCGCTTTCATTCATACCCCGCACAAGTCGATACACGCACTCATCGGTTTCTGCAGGCGCCCGCCTCCCGCCGCCGCCTTCAAGATCGACGGCTTCTCACTTGCGTTCACTATCGGAACCCCCTCGCCGCATCAGCATGGCGGGCCGCCGCCTCCCGCCGTCGCGGCTGCTGCTGCTGCTGCTGCTGGCGCTCTGCTGGGCCGCCGCCTCCGTCTCGGCCTCCGTCTCGGCCTCCGTCTCCGCGTCGGCCCCGGCCACGGCCCACTGCCGCGTGTTCCTGGCGGCGGCCGCGGGCGAGACGCGCGCGGCGCTGCTGTCGAGCGCGTACGACCGCGAGGGCGTGGCGCTGCACGACGCGTTCGCGGCTGCGCCGGCGTCGCTGGCGGCCCCGGAGGCCTTCGCGTCGGCCGACGAGGCATACACGTCGGTGCTGCTGCCGCTGGCGCGCGCGGTGGCGGCCGCGGGGCTCGTGGCGGACGCCTCGGCCTGCCACCTGCACCTTCTGGCGCTGGAGCACGAGCCCGCGGACGCGGCCGCCGCGGACGCGTGGCTGGCGCAGCTGGCGGCGCTGGCGGGGCGCGACGCGGGCTTCCCGTTCCGCGCGCGCCGGGAGGACGCGGCGGCGCTGCCGAGCGACTGGCGGCGCTTTTTCCAGGCCGCCGGCGCCAACTTCCTGGCCGGACGCGTGGCCGCGTCGCTCGCGCCCGGCGCCAACGAGGTGCTCGGCCTGCTGCACGTGGACGGCGCGCGCGCGGCGCTAGCCTTCGACCAGCAGGAGCGCTGGCGGCGCAACAAGCGCCTGCGCCAGGCCGCCGCGCCACTCAACCTGACCGACTTTTTCTCGCGCGAGTTCCCGGGCGCCGGCCGCGACGGACTCGCGCAGGGCCTCGCGCAGGCCGCGCCCGACGCGCAGCCGTGCTTTCTCCGGGGCGACGCCGAGCGCGAGGGCCAGGGCAGCGCGCGGGAGTGCCTGGCGCAGCTCACGGACCTGGTGGAGCGCGGCAACGCCGGCTGCCCGCCCGGCAGCTTCTGCCTGCTCGGGGGGAGCGCACAGCCGCGGCCGCTCGGCGCGCTCTTCGCCTCGGGCGCTGCGCGTACCGCCGTGCTGCTCGCGGCGCGCGCGCTCGTGGACGAGCACGACGAGGCGCTCGCTGTGTCGCTGCCCTCGCCCTCGCTCGGCGTGCTCGAGGCCGCGGCCGCCTCGCTGTGCGCGCTGCCGGCCGACAAGGTGGTCGCGGCCGCGGCCAAGCTGGGCGGGGGCGCCGATGCGGACGCCCACACCGCGTGCCTGGACCTTTGCTACGCCGTGGTGCTGCTCCGCCGGCTGGGCCTGGGCACCGACGACGCGCGCGTCACGTTCCTGGACCACCTGGGCGACAGCGCGGGGGAGGGCGAGCACGCGCTCCAGGTGCTGGGCGACCAGGTGGAGCAGCGCGCGTGGATGGCCGGGGCCTTCCTGTACGCCGAGGCGGAGCAGCGCAAGCGCAGCTACTCGCTCGAGGCCGGCCTGCTGGCGCTGCAGGTGAGCGAGGGCCTGCCCATCGGCTGGAACCTCAGCGTGCTCGTGCTGCTCGCCGCGGTCGCCTACCTGTACCGCAACACGGGCGGGCGGCGGCCACGCGGCGCCTACGCGGCGGTATCGGGCCGGCGGAGCAGCAGCTTTGGCGACGGACTGGTCGTCAACGGCGGCGACGCGGCCAAGGCCAAGTACAGCGACGCCACGCAGTCGATCCTCTTCCTGGACGACGCAAGCGAGTAGGCGCCGACACTGGCGAGGCCGGACACCGTAACGAGCTGCTTTGACCCCACGCTCGCACGCTCTCCCACGCCCCGTTCGTTGTCCAGGTGGCCGTCCGTGACGTCCAAGTTGGTGACGGATACGAGTCCGCGTCGCGCTGCTCTGAGGCGTCCAGGCCGGAAATAGGCGCGGAACTGTGACGACGACAGCTGTGCGGCCACTTCGTCATCTCCGCGGTCGCCAGCAGTCCACGAACACGCTCCGGCGCATGCCCCAACGATAGCGCAGCGGCATGAAAGTCGAGCCGGCCGACGCGCTGCCGCCCAGGCGACGCGCCAGCAGCAGCTTCCGCGTCGGTAGGGACTCGAGCGTGAGCCTGCCGTCACTGCCCCGCCGGTCGTCGACGGCGTGGGCCGCCTCACTCAGCGGCCGGCGCCTTGCGTCGCAGTCGGCGCGGACCGTGGGCTCGGCTTTCCGTCGCGCTGCCGTCATCGTGCTCAAGGTGCTGCGCAACGTGGTGGCCGGCGCCGCGCTCAGCTCGCTCTTCGCAGTCGTCTTCACGCACGGCAACGTGCTGGTCCCCGTGGACCAGCAGTCGTTCGTCGAGTTCATCTCGGCCAACGCCGTCTGGTTCCTCGCGTTGTACAGCGCGCTGATGACCCTGCAGCTGTCGATCACGCTCATGGGCGAGACCTTCACGGCCAACGCGGCGCTGTCGCGACGCCAAAAGCTGCTGCGCTGTGCCCGGAAGCTGCTCTGGCGCTTGAGCGGCCACGTCCTGCTCGCCTGCGCCGCCACTGCTCTCTTCGTGTGGTACGTGTCCATGCAGATCCCGACCTACAAGCTCGGCATGTACTTCACGGGGTTGAGCGCGAGCTACATCACCATCTGCGCCGACGTCCACGCGCGCCATATCTCCCAGACCGAGACGGAGCGCGGCATGAAGCGCGAGCTGGACAGGCAGGAGGCACGCAGGCAGAAGCAGGAGCAAGCGCAGCTGGAGGTACAGGACGAGGGCTTCACGAGACCTCCGCCCCCAGTATCATCGAGGCAGCCGCACCGCCGTCAGCATCGCCAGCGCGGGCTGCAAGGACCGACGCGGCAGCGCATCTCGCTCAAGTACGCCCTGCGCGTCGCCTTGCAGGACACGCCGATGACGCTCACGTCCATGGTGGCGATCGCGTACGTGCACGCCATCA
Organism: Phytopythium litorale; assembly: GCA_023338075.1. Taxonomy (NCBI): domain Eukaryota; phylum Oomycota; class Peronosporomycetes; order Pythiales; family Pythiaceae; genus Phytopythium; species Phytopythium litorale. The sequence continues at coordinate 5,758 of JAADYB010000736.1, read as the reverse complement.
CGGTGGTGCTTGATATCACTCAGCAGTGGCAGTTCATCGCCTTCACGGTGTGCAGCATGCTGCTCAAGCTCGGTGTGCAGGAAACCGTCAAGGCGGCAATGCTCAAGCAAGCGCAAACGCCTCCGAAGCAGCTCGTGATGGCGTTGATCGCGACACCGACGATCCTGATTGAGACCCAGGTGCGCGTGTACCAGCTGCGGCTGGGAAGCAACACGGTCAAGGTGATGAGTATCGTGACCCTCGCACTCGTGGAGGTCGCGGTCCGCGTTATCAAGCTCGTCGCCATCCAGCGCCAGCTTGGGGAGCGGGTCTTCTCATCGACGATCCAAGTGGTGGCGATCAAGACGCGCCGCATCTCGCGAGCGATGAGTGCGAGCACGCGCGTCAACTACGTGGGTGTGAGGCTTCAGCCACCGTCCTCGCCAACTCTGGCGAGGCTCGGCAATGACAATGAGACCAACGGCAAGAGCAAGCTGCTCATGATGCACACCGCAGAGACGTACGCCGACATGTACGCCGAGTACGTCGCGCTGGGCTGCTCCTACGCCATGTTCGTGTGCTTCTCGGAGCACCCGTTCTTCGCCTTCAACGCCGGGTCCGTCGAGACGAGATATGCGCAGACCAGCTACTGGCTCATCTTGCTGCTGCAAGTCGCCATTGAGGTGACGGTGGACACGTTGGCGTGTGCGTGTGAGACGTTGCTGGGGATCCGGTTCGAGGACTTTGACCAAGACGACTGGTTCATCATGACGCACATGATCACGATGGCGTTCAACAACATCGGCATATGCGCGGGTCTGTATGTCAAGATGTGAGAGGGAGCACATGACGACAATTGAATTGAACTGATGTCCTTGAAGCCTGGCATGCCCATGCGTGTCAAACTCTCGTCAACGCGCTAAGCCCAATAAGTAAGCGCACATTCGAGACGAACGAACCTTGCGCCAACAACAACAGCAGCATAGACGTTCATTTGTTCAGCAAGGACACAGTACCTAAATGACTGGGTATTTAGCCAAACAGGTGGAACTCATCTTGTGGTGGATCCACCCCAGTCTTCGCGCCGCCACCCCCGTCGGAGGTCTCATCCTCTTTTGCTTCTTCAGTGTCGTCGCAGTCAGCTCGGGCATCCGTCGCGATCTGGATATGACTGCTCGGATTGTCGCCCGAATCCTCGTGAATTTGTAAACCGTGAGCACGATCGTCCGCAGTCGTGTGGTCTTCATCGCCGTGTGCAGGATCGTCTTCGGCAACGCGATCTAGCACTGCCCTCGACTCTTCGTTGCCGGCCCTAGAGCTTTCCATCGATGCTGCAGCCATCCTGGAGGCACTTGCGTTGCCATCACGGTGGTCGCTCGCGTTGCCATCCACCAAGAACGGGTTGAATTCTGTCTCCCGCTGCAAATCATACGAGTATGCGAGGTCCATCAGCTGCTGCGGCTGTCTTCGCACTCGGCGGTCAGCGGCCCGAGGAAGTTGGAGATCGATCGTGTGGTCCATTCCATGTTCCAGCGACGGGAACACGTCGTCCGGGCGGCTAGATGAGCGAGCATTCACATCGGACGCAAGCGAGGCAACGCTTCCGCTAGCATCGCTCGCGATACTCGCCACACTGCTGCCCATTTCCGTCCCGCGAGGGTTGCCATAGCCGATCTTGCCACGCTGTCGCCGTGATTTGAGCGTCGAAGACTTGAATGCCATGTAGTTCGGGATCGAGTCAAGGTCCAAGCACTCGTACTCGCCGAGACTCACCGGGCTGTCTGGCTCGCCGTTGCTGTTAGCGTCCATGTCGGTTGCGAACACACTGCCATCAACGGTACTTGGCGGGCCGCTGGTGGAGCCCACTTCACCACTCAAGCTGCTGGCATTCGACACGATCGACGCGCTGCCATACGGCGGCTGGTACGAGTGCGCGAACGGGTTGAGTCGCTCGTCGTCATCTGACGAAACGAAGATCTCGTGAGGAGACTCGCCGGAATAGCCGGACTGGACGCTTGGCTGCGTGCCGCGGAATGAAGATCCGCTTGCGCTGCTACTGCCACCACGGATGTCGCTTTCGCCGAAGAGCGAGGGGCCTTGAGAGACGTTCGCCTCCGGAGTTGCGATGATCTTTGATGCTGCCGTGCCAATCTCCTGCATGAACGATTCCAGACCCGACATGGCCGCAGCGTTTTGCGTCTTTGAATCGGTCGAGGCGCTGGGCCTAAGCGGTCGGTCGATGACTTTCACGCCCGCCTTCTTGCCATCCGGATGCTTGAGCACCACCGACGCCGAGAAGATTTGGAGATACGCGTCCAGCTCGTCCTTCGACCCGTCAGCGCCGACCTTCCCAGCGATGGCGTACTCCATAAGCAGCCTGCGGGTGTATTGTCGTTGTTAGTCAGTATGATACACGCGGTTTTAGCTCTGGCGTTCGCCTGGAACACCCACGCGTTGGCCAGCAGCACCAGCTCGCTGATCTGCTGCAGCCGCTTGTCCATCTTGGTGTTCCAGTCCTCCATGCCGATCACCCATCGACCTGTTCCAGTGTCACCCGAGGCGTTCGGTTAGCTTGCGTCGCGCCAGCGGCCGCGAGTCCGACTCGACGCATTGAAAAGCGTACCGGCGTCTGCGACGTACGCGAGGCTGGACCTGCGAGCCGGGGCACAGCCAAGAACCGCAGCGCGAAGGCAGCCATGCGGTTAGTTCCAGGAGAGGGAGAGGGAGAAAGAGAGGGGGGGCGGAGACGCACTCGAGCTCGTCGCGGATCTCGTCGCGGTACTCGTAGCAGCGCGCGAAGAGCAGCGAGGCGGTGGCCACCACGTCTGCCGCAGTTACAGAGTCACAGACAGCGCGGGCGTGAGAACTCGTCCTCGGAGGCGTCGGCATGCCGCCCGGCGCGAGCGCCGACCTGGGGGCAGACTGGGGCCCATGCGCTGGAAGAACTTGTCGTAGAAGATGACCTGCCAGGGCCTCCGTGAGCGCCTCCTCCACGTCCATGCAGAGGGGACCGAGAGAAGGAACGATGGCGCACCTTCTTCATGAAGTTGGCCAGGTTGTCCTGCAGGCCCAGGATGCCGCCGGCCACGGCCGAGACCGACTTGGAGATGCTCGTGAGCGTCTGCGTGTGACCGAAGAGCGTCGCCATGGCGAGCTGCGGCGGCAGCGGCAGCAGCGGCGATGGAAGAGCGAGATGCTGGTCGAGAAGAGCGTCAATACTCAACCCAAGTCAATGGGGAAAGTGACGGCCGCTTTCGTCGCCTCGGAAGCCCGCACTTAGTCTAATTTCGCATGATGTTGAACTGCCATGCGAACCTAATGAAGACATTGTAAACACTGTGTCTCGGAGACAACAAGACATTTTACCGTGAAATGGGGGTGCCTCTATAGATACTAGCTGGTGCCGTTGGCCATGTCGATGACGGCGCGCAGGTTGATGGTCATGGAGTAGACGAAGACGACGAGGAAGATGAGCCAGATGACGCCGCACATGAAGGAGCTGTAGCCGCCGTAGACGCGCATCTGCTGCGCGTCGAGCTTCTGGCGCGGCAGCAGCAGCACGGAGAGCGCGCCGAGGCCGTGCACGACGTACGAGATGAGCAGCAGCAGGCAGAGGCGGCCCGTGTCGTCGGCCGAGGCGACAGGCGCGGCGTCCGCCATCCACTGCTCGCTCAGCGTGCGCATGGTGATGGCGATGATGCTGCGGAAGGAGAGCAGCATGCCGATCGTGGCGCCTTCGGACCCGTTCTCGGCGATCTCGGTCGCTGGGATGAAGGAGAAGATGGTGATGATGCCGTCCGTGAAGCCCATGAGGCACCCGATCGTGTCGTAGAAGGCCTGCCCGCGGATCCCGGGCACGTACAGCATAAGAAGCGCGCGCAGCGTCTCGAGCGTCACGGTCACGGCGATGCCCAGGCACACGCAGCGCCGCCAGGACGAGTTGGACCACGAGAGCTTCCACCACACGAGCGCGCCGATGGTCGCGATGTACTTGAGCGCGTTGTCGCGCAGCGTCACGTTGGCGTCCAGGTGGGCCAGCTTGGTGAACAGCTTGGACGCCGAGCCGAAGTAGAAGCGCGTCGTCGCCAGCAGGATGCACAGGAAGAGCACGATCTGCCACACGGCGCGCTGCTGGCACATGCGGAAGAAGGCGCGGAGGCGGTCCGCGCCGCCGGTGGCCGCACCGGGCGCCGCCGACTCGTCACCGGCGGCGACGGCGGCCAGCGCGTCCGCGGCCGCCTGCTCGACGGACGGCTCGGTGCAGTTGCGCAGCACGAAGAAGACGGGCAGAAGGCTGAGCAGCGCGAGCAGCGCGTACATCCAGAAGGAGTCGAGCACGAGGCGGTAGTTGGACGTCTCGGCGTCGTACTGCGTGAGGCCGTAGGTGAGCCATAGGCCGATCCACTCGATGGTCGCGCGGAAGACGAGGTAGTTGATCTGCAGCTTGCCGCGCGTGGTGAGCGGCTCGCGCTGCGACAGCTCGATGATGCGCGAGTCGGTGCCGATCTTGGACATCATGGTGCCGAAGGTGGTGACCATGATGAGCGCCATGTAGCACGCGATGTAGTTGTCGCGCTGGGCCTCGGTGAGCGCGTCGACGTTGATGGAGGCCGAGATGATGGCCATGGCGAGCGTGGTGCAGAAGCTGATGAGCGCGCCGGCGATCATGTACGACTTGCGGCGGTAGCCGCAGATGGGGAACATGTCGGACACGAGTCCGATGAAGAAGCTGAGCGTCGTGGGGATGCTGAGCAGGCACTCGATGACAACCGAGCTCTCGCTGCGCTGGAGGTTGAGCGAGTGCATGAGCGTCGGGCGCATGCAGTAGCGCAGGACCGAGTAGACGATGCTCGAGTGCGCTGTGGCGAAGAGGATGCCGAAGTAGGCGCTGGAGAAGAGGTCGACGCCGCCGCCGTCGCGCAGCGCGCCGAACTGCTGATAGTTGAAGAACTTGTCGCCGGCCACGAAGCGGTTGTTGGCCAGCGCGCTCTGCTCGTAGCTCTCGCGCGGGCCCATGCTCATGAGCATGGCGTTCTGCTCCATGACGCTGAAGCGCGCGTCGTCCACGCTCACGGCCGCGCCGCCGCCGCTCGGGGGCATGACGAAGAACCCGTTGCCCTGCTTGCTGTTCGGCATCGCGCCCGCCTTCATGCTGGTCCGCGTCGTCGCCCGCCGAGCCGCCGGCCGCAGGGAGAAAGCGCGAGTGGTCCGAGGCCCGCCGCCATCGCCGCCAGCGCAGAGACCAAGACGCGCCGGCGCCGGCCGCTCAAGGAACGCGGCGCTGGCGTCCGCCGGACGGTGGCACCCTCGTCTGACTCTCTGGATTCCCATCCACATGTCCGGCCGGGGCTGTGCCACGGTGACAGCCAGGCGCGGGCATCCATCGCGGTCGTCCGCCCGCCCTCTTCCGTGTTCGACTCCCCATACAGCGACCAAGTGAACTCGGCGTGCCGGCGCCATCTTTTTGCTGATACGAACTGCAGGCTGGTCTCTGGCGAGCAGCGGGATGGGCGGTATCCGGACGGAGCGTGTACCGAGAGATGGGCCGCACCGCAATTCGCTGCGTATCTCTCGCCTTCATGCGCGCTAAAAACGAGAAGAGACGGCGACGCGTGCGGGTTTTCACAGGTTCCAGCAGCTGTAAATCGCCGCTCTTGATTCCGTAAAATCGTGCGAGGGCCTCGTTTGAAAGCACCGTCTCTGAACTACAGCCGCCAGCGCGGACCGCAGCAATGACTTGCTCACTTCCCGGCCGGATAAAAAGCGTATACCGTGGCCT
>JAADYB010000735.1:0-14071 GCA_023338075.1 Phytopythium litorale | reverse complement strand
GACAGCTCGCGACAAACTGCAGCAGTCAGCATCAGTTGCTTCTCCATTGGCACCGCAGAGACCACGACGACCGCACACGAGTCGCACCCGCGGCAGTACATCTACCAGCGCCACTCCCAACTCAAATCTACTGCTATCTCCAGCAGTGGTGAGTGGTGGATTCACTCGTGTGATGAAAGAAGCGGCGCAGCGTGAGGCCCAGCAGGAAAGCTACGTCGATCCATTACTGGGACGGGGCGTTGATCTACGCATCGACTCGCTACTGCCTCAGGCACGAGCGACAACGGCAAGTGCCAGCAACAGAAGGGAGCAGCATCGAGCCCGCGCGCTCCAAGCTCGAGCGAGAGGAGACTACCACCTGGCTATCCAACACTTCGAGAAACTGCTGGACGTGCCATATCCCCACGGTGACTCGGTGTTTTTCCACCTTGCCGTCGCATACGAGCGCGTGGGTAGACTTGAAGACGCGGTTACGACGTACCAGCGAGCCATCGGCAGCGACATGAGCAACCCATTCGCGTACTACAACGCCGGCAATATCTGCATGCGCATGGGCAAGCTAAGCGACGCCATCGCATACTACACGAGTGCGATTGAACACGGGCACAGCCTCTCCAACCCACAGCAGCTCGCGTTCTATCGACAGCGTGGCGCAGCTTACCGGAAGAACGGCGAGTTTGAAAAGGCTGCACAGGACTACGTTTGGCTGCGGCAGGAAGCAGCAGGATCTACACCGCGCCGCAGCGTCGTGGGTCGCTCTAGAGTCGCCTCGACGCCATCTCAAGCGAAGGATTTGACTCGACCGAGAGCGCTATCTCGAGCACAGACGATCGGTACGCGGATTGACAACAAAAAGAGCGGCCCAATGTGTGCTCAGCCGCAATCGACAAGACACAAGCCCCAGTCCATCTTGCAAACCGCAGCCAAGGCCGAAGGCAAGTACACAGGGACTGTCCTCGATGGTCCAGGGCCAAGAGTCCAAGACGCGGATGATGGAGATCCTTACGATCGGTGGAAGCACGAGCAGATGCTGCATATCACCACGAAGGACCCGACCTTGCGGTCGCAAGACGAGCTCTTGTTCCTGGTCGACTACTTGCAACTTCGCTTCCCAACGTGCGCTACGTTTTGCCACGAGGTTTGCCTGCAGTTGTGCCAGAAGGTGGTCGCGGTCGAGCTAGCCTATGATGCGCCGGTGTTCTATGAACGCGACAGTGGTCGAGGCAGCGTCTACTTTGTATGCCACGGACGCGTCTCGGTATATGTGACGCGGGCTGTTCCGTTGAGCGAGAGAACGTGTAGCAATCAGGACGAGCGCGAGGTCGACAAGAACTCGGAGCAGATGCCTCTACGACCACTGTCATGGGAAACGGGTCACCAAGACCATCGCGCCACTGATTCAGCGTCAGCAACAGCAACCGTGACAGAGAGCTGGAGACAAACACAGATGCACCTGTGCGACCTTGGTGCTGGCGCCGAGTTTGGGCATCAAGGCAGACATTCGAGCTCGCCGAGGTGAGATGTTGAGACTAGTTGAAAGTCGTTGGGCTAGATTGACGATATTCACCGTGTTCCTTGATGTCTTTAGGTCGTACAGCGTTGTTCCTGAATCGGATGTCACGCTTCTGGCACTGCCGTGGTCAGATTTGCTGGAGATGGAGCTAGCCCAGCGTGCGGCGGAGGTACGAGACTGAGTAGTGGGCATTAGACGCAGTGTGGATACTAACAAGCGCTGATTTGATCTCCAGCAAGCAACTCTCGCCCGATTCCTGCGCCGGACGACGGTGTTCAGTGCTGCATCTGCTGTGGAGATCGACCAGTTATCGCTTCGAGTACGTGTGTGCGGATGCAGTACTCCCGTTCCTCAGAGGCAGATCGTTGGTAACTCCTTGTCATTGGATTGCAGGCGCGGCAGGTCAAAATTGTCGGGTCCAAGGTGCTGTGCTCCGAGGGACAGTTCGTTGGAGGACTCATCATGGTCAAGGAGGGCGAGCTGTGTCAGCTCTGTCCGTCCGGCCTGCCGCTGCCTCCAGATTTGTCCATCGCGTTCAACCTGTGCGGCTCGCTCCACGGCCAGCCGCACCAGCAGGAGCAGAGCGCGCTCGAGTTCTTCACACAGCTGGAGCACGCCGACGACCCGCTGGGTTTCCTCGAGATCAGCCGCGTGTTCCATGGGTTCCTTCCCTGCCAGTTCCTCGCTGATCGACTCGCTGCTCTCCGTGACTTGACGGCAGCTAGAGGGGGCTCTGAGTGGGCTAGTTCGCGTGTGATAGCCAAAGCTGTTCGGCGAGGCGAATTCTTCTGCGCGTCGTCGTCGTGGGTGCCGTTCGCGCGCGTCGGTGAGGGCGGTCGCGGCGTGTCGTGTGCCAAGACGGCGCTGGTCTCTCGCGTGTCGAGCGAGGTCGTCTTCTTCTCAGCCAGAGACCTGAGCGAGACGCTGTCGCCCGAGACGCGCATGACAGTTCACAGAGAGATCCAAGCAGCGTCATCGCTCACAGAGAACCCGATGCCGACGCCATTCGCGGCGAGAGGGACAGTCGATGCGTCGACCCCGTTCTTCCTCAGCGACAAGCGGACGAGCGACCTGCTGGAGCAGGCGAGGCGCGACGACGCCTGGGGGCAGTACAAGCAGCGGCTGATGCAGGAACTTGTCGACCGCAAGACCCGTCGCCGCTGCCAGTCCGCGCGGTGAGCCAGCCGCGCACTTCAACCAGGTCAAGATGCGTATCAATGGGTTCACTCATACAAAAGTACTACATTGTCCCTAAAATGACGTGGCCGACATAATTCGTGTGACCCACACTGAATTCATTGATGCTGGAGGTGTTCGAAGCGCATTCTCAACAAGCTCCTGGTGGAGTCGCCCGCCTGCCTGCCGCCGCCTGTTGCCGCCGCTTGAGCAATGCTACGCGCCAAGGCCGTGCCGGAGATCCTGGAGCAGATCGTGGGCGACGGCGTGACGGCCTCGCTGTGCGTCTGGCGCGTCTCCTGCTCTCTGTATCGCGCTGCTAACGCTCGCGCTCGCTCTGGCGGTGGCGCAGTCTCATGACGCTCGAGGGCTCGCTGATCGGCGCGGCGGGCAGCGTCGAGGACGCGGACCACAAGGTCGTGGGCGCCATCGCGTCACACACGTGGGGCGAGTACCTGCACGCCGGCAAGGACTTCAACCCGGCCGGCACCATGCGCACGCTCATCGTCGAGCTCGAGGTGCGTTGTCGTTCGCCACCTGCTGCCGCTCCTGTTGCTTGTCGCTGACGACGGGGTTCTTGTCGGCAGAGGGGCCGCGTGGCCATCTCGAGGGCCGGCAAGGGCTTCCTCGTGTGCGCCTACTCGGACGGCGAGGCGCAGCCCGGGCTGCTCAAGTCCAAGGTGAGAATGGCCGAAGGACCGATGAGGAACGCAGGAGGCTGGCTGGACTGACGCGGACGCTGGCTTGCACCGCACAGGTGGAGGCGCTCGGCGCGCATCTGGCGCCGTCCCTCGACCTGGTGAACGTCTAGACACGCTGCCAGCTGGAGAGAGAGGTCCTGGTCGACGTCCAACGTCCGCTAATGCCATCGTTCGTGTGCTCTGTCCCCGCGTTTGGACTCTAGCAGCACGCGTGTGTGTGCCAACGCGCCAGTGCTGTTGCTCGTGTTATCGTCTCTACTCTAGGGATCGATGCCTCAGCTGCCTCGGCGAGACGGCCGCCGCCTGCCCGGCGATCACCGCGCCTTGGGGTGCAGCCGGAAGTCGTCGATCGTGCGGCCGATCTGCGCGAGCCGCAGCTCGAGCCAGACGGTCGTCGCGGGCGTCAGGCCACCGTCCATGGCCTCGAGGATCTGCAGCAGCCGCTTGAACTCGAAGAAGTCGCGCGTCGCCAGCAGCCGCGCGAGCACGGGCACGACCGTCTTGGCCGCTGGCCGCACGCGGTGCAGGTTGTACCAGTCCTGCAAGAAGCTCACGACGTCCACCATGGACGACGGCGCGTCCGCCCCCGTCATGCGCGTCAGCGGCGCGTCGTCCAGTCCCTGCCGGCCCACGTCGTCGTCGAACTCAAAGTCCGAGCCGAACTGCAGCTCGTCCTCGATCGTGTCGGCGTCGGGTCGGTCCAGCGCGTCGCGCACCTCCGACTCGAGATCCTGCGTCGTGGGCTCATCTTCATGGTCGTCACCCTGTTGCGGAGCCTGCGCGTCCGCAGCAGTACTGCCACTGCTATTATCTGCGTCGCTGGCGCCGGCGGTGGTGCTGTTCGTTCGGTCGTCCGGGTACTTGTGCAGCTTGTGCAGCACGCCGAGCACGATGCGATGCAGCGCATCCTTGGACGGCGCCTTGCCGGCGTTGTGCACCTCCTCGAGCAGAGCGTAGGCGCCGGCCACGTCGCGCGTCACGACGCGCTGGAAGATGAGCAGGTCGTACTCGCGCGCATCCAGCTCCTTGTCGCCGAGCACGCGTCGCTTCTTCCGCACCAGCTTGTCGACGTCCTCGGCGCGCCAGAACAGCACCGCCGTGCGGATCGCGCGCAGGAACAGCTCGTGCAGCTGTTCCCGCTCCGCAGTCGTCAGTGCATCGCTGGCACGCGAGGCGGTGGCCTCCTTGATGACGCGGTACACGCGGCGCATGACCTGGGGCGCCACCTCCTGCCGGCGCTCGCCCAGACGCGTCTCGTAGCGGGTCGCGCACGTCATGTACTGCTCCATGAGCTTGAGCGCCACGTCCAGGTCGTTCCCGTCCTTCTCCCCGCCCGTCGCGGCCGCGAGCTTGTCCAGCACGGCGTCCATCGACCCGTCCGCGCGCTCAAAGTGCTCCTGGATCAGCAGCTGGTAGCTCTTGGTCTCGCGAGCCTGCTCCAGACGCTGGCCCAGCTCCACGGCGTCGCGCGACAGCCGCGCATTCGACTCGGTCGCCGAGTCGAAGACGCGCTCCACATCGTCGGCGCCATGCCGCTTGTTCGCTTGCCGCTGCTTCCTCTTGTCGGACCGCTTGAGCACGCGCTCGTACACGCGCTCGAGCTCGGCGACGCGGCGCGAGTTGCTCACGTCGCGGCGCATCGACCGCTCGTGCACCTCCTTCCGGGACAGGTTGAGGATCTCGAGCTGGGACCACGTGAACAGCTCGAGCGCGCACAGGAACACGTTCTTGCTCAGTGGGTGGTCGCTCCCGGCCGGAGCGAGCGCAACGTACTCGTCTAGGACCTTGAGCGTGTTGCTCCGGAGACCGCACGTGGCCGCCGCCTTGGCTCGCAGCGCGTAGACCTCGTCGTGGTGCTCGCGCGTGGCGAACTGGAACTTGGGGAACGCGCGGCTGAGCTGCTTCTCGACGAACACGAACACCTTCTGGAGCTCGTCCAGGTCCTGCTTGTGCACCTTGGCGGCGCGGTCGAAGAAGCGGTCCGTGAACGAGTTGATCACCGCCTTCATGGCGTTCGCCCAGAGCAGGCGCACGTAGTGGCTCTTGCGCTCGATCGCGTCGGGGTCCGCCGCCGTCGCCGACAGCTCGTCCACGATGTCGGACTGCAGCAGCTGGCTGATGGTCGCCGGGACCTCCGTCCAGCGCGCGCCTCGCAGCAGCGCGGCGTACGTGTCGACGTCCGGCAGCAGCGCGCGCTGCACCATGAGCTTGAGCATCAGCGGGAACGGCACGCCGTTGTCAGCGTACGTGCGCAGCGCCTCGTTGTACGGCAGCGGGCTCACGGGCTCGTCCCTGCGCTCGCTGCCCTTGTGCACGCGCTCGTACTCGTTCAGGCGCGCCTCGATGCGCTCGACCAGCCGCTGGCGGAGCAGCGCGCGCTCCTTGGGCGTCTTGCGGTAGTGTGGGTTCTCCTCGGCGCGCGTGATGGCGAGCACCTCGCGCTCCCACGACGCGCCGGCGTCCTCCGCCAGCGCGCGCAGGTCGTCGACAGAGGACGTGGGCTGCGCCAGCAGGCGGAGTGCCTCGCCGCGGATGAGGAACTGGAAGGTCTCGGGCGACGGCGCGACGCCCAAGCTCTGCATCTGCGCGACGAGGTCGTGCGCGAGCGTGAATTGGCGCTGCTTGGTCGCGATGGCCACGCCGCTCTCGTACGCGCGGCGGATCTCCTCCTCCAGCGCCGCGTCGCCCGGCAGAGAGCCCGCGAGAGGCGCCACCTGCTCGCGCCAAGTCGCCACCGACTGATCTGCTGGCGGTGCCGCGCGCAGGTCGTTGCGCAGCCCGTTGCAGAGCGCCTTGAGCGTCTCCACCGCGTCCTGTTCACGTGAGATCCCGGCGTTAGCGCGTCCACAGAGAGCGATCAATTGGCAGCACGACAGCATATCGCTCACCTTAATGGCCGCAGGAGTGGTCTGCGTGGACAACAGCGAGCGAGCAGCGCGCGCGTCGATGGCTGGAAGCGCCGAGAGGTGGCTGCTGCTCCGGACGAGCGCCATCCCTCCAGCGCGCGTCGACAGCCGCGCAGACGCCGCCAGGCGCCGGGCGGAGGACCCCGCGGCCGCTGCGCGCAGCTGCAGCACGCGCCGGATCATCGTCATGGCCGCCGGCGGTCGAGGAGCCGTCAAGGAGCCGTCAAGGAGCCGTCAAGGAGCCGTCAAGGAGCCGTCGAGGCGCCGAGGGGAGGGAGCTTGGGCTGCCAGCCAGACACAGGGACGAAATGTGCGGGTGTTGATGCGCGGGTACGGAGGTTGCGCGAAGGTCGTTTAACATTTGGTGCCATTAAAATGGTGAGACGTGCCAATCAAGAGGTACATTCAAGGTCACTCGGGTGGGGTGGGGAAAACTTCGCAGGAAGCATGGGGTCGGTCGTGGTGGCGGTCTGGTACGCGGCGGTCGGCGCGGGGCTGCTGGCGCAGGCGGCGCTGGCGGCGGGCGGCGCGCTGGCGGTGGTGATGGTGGCGCAGCTGCTGGAGCACGGCGTGCTGGCGTCGCTGCACCGGTCCAGGTCGCTGCGGGACGTGGGGCACGCCGAGCTGCGCACCAAGTTCTACCGCGCCTACTGGCTCGCGGCGCTGCTGTACGCGCTCGGCGCGGCGCTGTGGCTGTACCTGACGGACCGCTGGGCCGCCAAGACGGCCTACGGGGTCGTCTTCTTCCTGCTGTGGGAGATGGCGCAGCTCGCGCTCGCCGTCGCGCTGAGTTCGTGGGAGGAAGTGCTCGCGCGCGCCAAGGCGGCGGCGGTTCGCCGATGAGCTCCAGTCGTCGACGCAGATCAAGGAGCGGGTCGGGGCGGCACATGGCGGTAGAATCAAGACGCCTGGCACCTCCAGCGCGTGGTAATAGAGCGAGGGCACGTTGTACGCTGGTCAAATTGTCCGTGTTGTGTAGTGGTCGGCAGGGAATGGTACCGACCCGCGACGACTACGGCTTGGCAGGCTCCTGCTGTGCCACCACCGCGACCGACGTCGTCACCGCCACCTCCTGAGCGCCCGCAGCGTCTTTGGCTAGGTACGCATCCGTCTGCGCCTCAGCCGCGACAATTGCGATGCTTGTCGTCGTGCTGTCCGCGTCGGTCGTGGACGCTGCGGCGACCGCCGCCTGCTCCTCCTTGGCGAGCGCCTCCCTGGCCGCCTCGGCCAACGCCTCGACCTCCTCCAGCTCCTGCTTCTGCTGCACGTAGCGCGCGTACGTGACCTTGTCCGTGATGATCTGGTGCGCGGCCTTGGGCAGCATGCGCGAGATCTCGTCGCCCGGGAAGCCCGCTGCCTCGAGCTGCTGCCGCATCTGGCGCGTGATCATGAAGGGCACCTGGGCCACGCGGCCCTGCGAGCCCTGCCCGTACCACACGCGCTCCACGAACTTGGACCCGTCATAATGCCACTTGTTCACGTAGTAGCGGCTCAGCTGCTCCCAGCGCTGCAGCCGCGACTTGAGCGTCTGCATTGTCGTCGTCGTTGTCGTTCTCGCCACCACCGCCACGGCAATGGAGTGGTCTGCTCGAGACCAATCCAACGTTTCTTACCGTTTTTTGCGTTAAAGCTCGTTTTGTCTGATTTTGTGAAAAAAGGAGCCACTCTCAACCTCTTTTCGTGATTTCGTAAGATAATCAAGCAAAACCCCACCGTATTTTGCGCTTGCCTGAAAAATCGATTCTTCAGGAATCGAACCTGTATGAACCAATTCAAAGTATTTCACTAGGTTCCACGTTTTCACAAACCGACCGACATAATATATTATAGAAGTTCGTCTTTGTCCATCAAATGACATCAACAATATGACATTTGAAAGACAGTCGTAATATCTAGGATAGAATGAGTTTTGTACTGAAACAAAACGATAAATGATGAATATGGTCGTACCGTAAATTAAAAGCTTCCAAACCATCCTTTAATGCTACCTAACCACCCGTAAAAGCTGCCTAACCATCCCTAAACCAACCTAACCGCGGAGATTCAGCCAATCACAAGAGACCGAAATATATGATAAATTTACCTGACCCGGCCCGGGTTTCGTTCGCTCCAACCCGGCCTGCATCGATGTGGTCCACATTTGTTGTGTGGCCCACTTTCCTCTCTCAATGAGGTGAACACTCGAAAAGGAAGAGTGTCGACGAGCACAAAATGCCTTTGCCGGCGTTCAAGTGAGGAGGGCAAGAGTGGACGGGCGGCAGGCACTTCGAGGGGGAAGCGTGCCACTGTTCCACTGAAAGTCGGAGTGCGCTGAATCTGGTCAACGAATGCGCACCGCACTGCTTCTGGAGTGCCCCAAACTCCTGGAGCCAGCGCTGCACTGCATGACGAGGGAGCACCTCCGAAGAGGGCGATGTGATCAGCTTCCAAGCCATGAATCTGGATCGGGCAGAGCCAAAGCACGCTGGAGGCGATCGTATGTCATTACACATCAGTGTTTTGTGTCCCCAGGCAGCAGCTTCGAGCGCGAGTAACGCGTTTCTGAACCGCCACCGTGGTCGCGTGTGGCTCCTTCTTCTGGCTCTGGAAAGCACTCTTTGAGGCGCGACACCGGCGCCACCATCCCGGGAAATGACGCGCTTGCAGGCTGCAAACTCCTTTTTGCCCCACGACGTCCAAGCGCCGAGTTCTGGCACGCGCGTCGCTGGCTTTTTCTGCGTTCGGCGAGCAGAATGTGCGTCTCGATGTGGTGCACATCAGTGATGTGCTGTACACAACGTGGAAAGGGGGACCGACGCCGCCGCGTATAGCCAGTCCAAGCGGGTGATGTCTTGGAGGGCTGTCTCCCTCTCCCCATTTCCGCTCCTGTGGTTGGTAGAAAAAACCCTCCATTTACTTCTGATTGGCAGAAATATGCCATCCGACTGTACTGATCGCCATCCGAATACAAGACCCGTTTCCGGAGCCAGACGCCAGTTCACACTGTTCTGATAGAGGAAGGGTCTTTTCAACTCTTTAGACTGGAAATCGCTCTCTGGGGCGGAAGACGAGAAAGGCAGGCAGCGGCGGCGAGAAGGACGGACGCGGACGGCGCGGGAGAGCGACGGCTTCGCGCTCTGTGCATCGGCTCGCGGCGCGCCACTCTCGTACATCGGCTCGGTTTACGCGTCGGCAGCCTCGCGCGCGCTCTCGGCGTCTCGTTCGGAGCCCAGCGCGGTCTTTCGCGGCCTCCAGGGACGCGGGAAAGGCAGGCGGGCGTTCCGTCGATACCGATCGGCGCTAACACGCGCCTGGGGGAGGCGGAGGCGCTCTCGACCCGTCCGTGAGCGACTAAGGGGGAAGCGGAGACAGATCGCGGAACTCGACGGCAGGTTTCGGTGCCTAGCGACAGCCATGACGACCATCTTCGGGCAGCACCTGAGCGCCGGCATGGCCGCGCTCGTGTACCTCTTCCTGGTGGTCGCGCTGCTCGTGCTCGTCGGCAGCATCTGGTACTACTGGAGCTACGCGCGCAAGATCGAGCGCTTCCTGGAGCGGGACAACCGGAATAACAACATGATGCGGCACGACCTCGAGGACAGGTGGGTCTCGCTGTGGTAGCATCGTACCTTTCTGGAGACTGACGCTTGACGCCGCAGCTTCCTGCAGCGCGGAGAGGAGGAGTGGCCGTGCTCGATCTGCTTCCACGACAACCACCCGGACAAGACGGCGTGTGTCATGTGCGGCACGCCGCAGATGCTCAAGAACTCGCCGTCCATCGCGCGCGCCTCGGGGCTGCGCAAGCGCGACCTCGTGGACTTCAGCGCGTCCATGCTGAACCAGCAGTCGCGCATCCGGTCATTCCATGTGCGCCGCCTCAAGCAGATGGACCTGACGACGCGGCAGAAAGCGGCTGTGCGCCGCCACTTGTGGAAGCGCAAGCGCGGCGTGGACGGCGTCATGCGCTGGGTGCGCATCGACGCGCAGCAAAGCCAAGACAACATGAAGGACTCGTACAGCGAGCTCGGCACGCCCAAGAGTCTTCGTGAATCGGAGATTCTGCATCGCAGCCGCTCGTCGTCGACCGAGTCGCTGCGCCAGCACAACGAGCACGTCGCCATGGCGCTGCGCGACTTTGGCGTGGACGAAGACGCGAGCAACCGCAGCGGGAACACGTTCTTGTCGGCGACGATGGTCAACCCGCGCGGGCGACCGTCGATCCAGCCGCTTCGTGCCACGGCGCTGAAGCAGCTCGAGGAGGCCGAGGAGCGTCCGACGATCGTGCAGTTCACGTCGCAGAATCCGTTCAACCCGGCGAACACGATGATGAACCCAGCGAGCACGATGATCCAGATCATGGAGGACGACGATGACGAGACGGACGACCGCCGCGACAACGAGACTGCCGTGTCCACGGGATACGTCCGGCACGAAAACGGGGAGGGTGGCATCGAGTGGGCTCCTGCAGGCACGGTGCACTTCGGCGAGACCCAGCGAATGGCGTGCGAAGACGATCTGGAAGAGATCGCGGCGCTGACGTTCCATGACAAGAACAAGTGGTTCCTCGAGCAGGTGCAGAAGCGTTGGCGCAACTACGATGAGGGCCACATCCAGTTCGTCGTCCGCCGCGAGGAGATCCTTGCTGACTCCCTCGAGCAAATGCTCAAGTGTCCGCCGAGTCGTTTCTGGGAGCGTCTGCGCATTTACTTTGAGAACGAGCCGGGCCTCGACGCCGGCGGCCTCATTCGCGAGTGGTACGAAATCCTGAGCGAGAAGCTGTTCAACGACGACTTCGGGCTGTTCATCTCGACCAAGGGCGAGAACCTCGGCTACTGGATCAACCCTGCGTCGGCTTCCAAGGTCAAGGACCACCTGCTCTACTACGAGTTCATCGGTCGATTGCTGGCCAAGGCTCTCATCGAGGGCTACAACATGAAGATGTCGCTTGCGCTGCCGCTGATCAAGCACATGCTGGGCGTGCCGATTTCGTTCTCGGACCTCGAGTTCCTGGACGAGGACCTGTACAAGAACGCCGAGTGGATGCGCAAGAACGACCACGCCGAGCTGCTGAACATCGACTTCACGGTCCAGGTGATCACATCGGAAGGCAAGTCGCACACGGTCGAGCTTGTCCCCGGCGGCAGCAACATTGACGTCACCGACGCGAACAAGAAGCAGTACCTCGACTTGCTGCTCAAGCACTACATGTTCGAGAGCATCTCGGAGCAGCTCGGCGCTCTGCTCAAGGGCTTCTACGACGTGATGCCGCAGTTCCTGATGACGGTGTTCGACTACCAGGAGTTCGACCTGCTGCTCTCGGGCGTCCCCGAGATCGACGTGAACGACTGGAACGCGCACTCCGAAGTGCGCTGGACCAAGCTGGAGAAGCCCACGGCCGCCGAGCAGCGCGTGATCGAGTGGTTCTGGCAGGTGCTCGCTGGTTTCTCGGCCGAAGAGCGTGCGCGCTTGCTGCAGTTCGCGACCGGCACGTCTCGGGTGCCAGTCCAGGGCTTCAAGGCGCTCATGAGCAGCGACGGACGCGTGAGGAGGTTCACGGTCCAGATGGTCCCGCGCGGCCCACCGCCTACCGGGCTCATGCCCAAGGGGCATACGTGCTTCAACCGCATCGACCTGCCGCTGTACCAGTCGATCGAGGAGCTGACGAACTACCTGACGCTCGTCATCAACATGGAGATCTCGGGCTTCTGGCTCGAGTAGCGCGGCGGCGCGGGTGAGTGTTACTTTATGCACTTGTCTCCATGTTCGCAAGTGTGTTGCAGTGCCTCTTTCCTCTTGGCGATGAGGAGGATCGAGTCGCCCTGGACGCTTTCGGCCGGGCTGCCAGAGCTAGAAGCAGGCAGCAGCGGAAGCCCCAGCGCGGCTCGAGACTCTCCTCATTCTCATCATTTAAATACCAACTCGTTGTCACCGTCCCCACCTCTCGCTGCTCCCGCTCACTTGTGCACCGCGAAGCAGTTGGCGTTCATCTGGATGGTCGACTCGACGTCCGCGTACCGGATGAGGAACTTGGTGCAGATCTCGTCCGTGTGGTGCTCGCCGTCCATCATGCGCAGGATGTCCTTCTCCAGCTGCCCGGCCTTGGCGGCCAGCGACCGCTTGGACGACATGTTGCCGCTGCTGCCGCTGCCGCTCAGCATGCCGTTGCCGCCTCCCGCGTTGCCATTCCCGCCACCGTTCCGTTCCGCCGAGCCGACTTGCGTCGATGGCGGCACACCCATGACAGGGTTCAAGCCCGTCATGGACGGCGAGTTGGTCGGCAGCTGGTACGAGCGGGAGGGCTGGAGCGGCAGCGACGGCGGCGCCGACGAGCTGCGGTCGATGAAGACCGGGTAGCGGTGTACGCGACGGAGGAAGCCGTGAATGAGCCCAAAGGTGATGAAGCGCCGCACGTCAATGTGCGTAAGCGACTCGGCGTACACGACGCAGAAGTCGCTCATGCGCAGGCTGGGCTGCACCGAGCAGTAGAGCGCGAAGATCTTGGCGAAGGACGGCGGCTCCTTGCCCGACTTGGTGATGTACATGGCGCACTCGGCCTGCATCTTGGGGTCCGACGCGATCGTCCCGATCGCCGGCGTCGTCGCGTAGATGTTGGAGTGCAGGAAGATATCGATCATGGTCACGCAGCCGTAGTAGAGCAGCTGCCGCACGCACTTCTTGACGATCGCGACCTCCACGTCCGCCTCCAGGCTGATGCGCCGCACGTAGCGCACGCCGTCG
The DNA here is from genome assembly GCA_023338075.1 of Phytopythium litorale. Taxonomy (NCBI): domain Eukaryota; phylum Oomycota; class Peronosporomycetes; order Pythiales; family Pythiaceae; genus Phytopythium; species Phytopythium litorale. The sequence goes on along the minus strand of JAADYB010000735.1, from coordinate 1,058 downwards.
ATAAACGGCACGATCTGCTGCAGCGCCAGGTCCCACTCGGCTGTGCGCCACAGCCAGCAACCACGTCAGTCCCATGATGAAAGTCCACTCGCGAGCGAGGCAAGGCGCACCGCTGTTCTCGAGCAGCGCGCGCAGGTCGCGCACGGCGACGGGCACCTGATAGTCGAACACTGGCGCGGGCTCGCTGAGCTTGGGGAAGAGTTTGAGGTTGATGATGTTGGCCGTGTCGACGGGGATGGTGCACTCGCCGTGCAGCGTCAGGTCGCGCAGGATCTGCGGCAGCACGTGCGCCAGCAGCGCCTTCTTGTCGGCGTTGTACAGGAAGCCGCTCTCGCGCTCCATGCTCTCGACGAGCCCGCCGAGCTTGCGCAGGATCGGCCGGAACGGCGCCGTCTCGACGTGCTCGTCGAACACGAAGCCGATGTTGAACAGCAGCGCGTTGCGGTGGTACTTGTCGTCGCTGATGCACACGGGGTAGCCCACGATCTTCATCTGCTGCACGCACACTGCGGGCGGCGAATGTGAGCCTACAGCCACTAGGAGACGCCAGAGCAGCGCGCTTGGGCGGCGTACCGGTGATGATCTTGCCGCACAGCTCCTTGTCGATGATGATGTAGCCCGAGACGCTGTCGAACACCTCGGAGGTGAGCACACTGCATGCACCCATGCCGATGTTAGTATCGGGTTTGCGCGGCCAGTTGGGGGCCCCAGAGGCCCGGAGAACCGCCAAAACACGCGCACGCACTCGTCGGGCGCCTGGAAGACCAGCACGGGGCCCGCCGTGTTGTGGAACTCGCTGTAGAACAGGCCCTTGAGCATCTCGGCCGCGAGGGGATCGACCAGCTCGCTCCAAGGTGTCAGCGCCGCTTGTCAGGTTCAGGAGTCGGGTCGGGTCGAGTCGGGTCTTCAGTGCGTGCAAAATTGCTTCTTTCACGGGTCTGATGATCAATACTATATTCAATAATAAAAGACCATGGGTCACGACCCGGGTCTGCTGAGCCCAGCGACGGCTCAGGACAATCACTCCGTGAAGCGCGGCAAAAGCGGCAGAAATGGCG
>JAADYB010000734.1:0-14072 GCA_023338075.1 Phytopythium litorale | reverse complement strand
ACCAGGAGGAGCGCGACGCGTCCATCCGTTCAGCACCGTCAGCAGGGATACCGTTTCAGCCAGTCGCCACACTGCAGTCGCGGGCGGCAGTCTCCTCGGTCGAGGCGGTCTCGAGGTGCTCGCCCCATCGACAGCCGTCAACCCGGCCGAGGATGGTGGCGCGCGTGAGCGGGTTGTCGTAGCGGTTGATGCGCGCCATGACGGACATGTTTGTCTGAATGATTAGGACCTGATTGTCACCCGGATGCGGGTGTGCACTTCAAGTTGGGCGGCAACCACTGGGCGACTGTTGAAGACGGATGGTCTGCCTTTCGACTTCGACGCCCTTCTTGTGGCCCACACGAAATAAATAGAGAAGCGGTTCTGTTTCTTCCCGCGCACGTCACGTGCACTTCCGGCTCGCTTGTCATTGACGCCGCAACGGTGCAAGCAACAAGTCGCCTGCCCTACCGATCGCCCTACCCGACGATCGACCGCCCTACCCGACGATGCGGCCGCTCTACGATGCGCAGGAGCCGAGCTACTACGCCGTGCTGGACGTGGACGCGGACGCCAGGTAGGGCAGCGCTTGTGTACTCGCGCGGCGGGTGCTCTGCTGTGCGGTAATGCGTGTCAGTCTCCGTTGTGACGCCTCCATGCCGGTGCACGCGGACGCAGCGCGTCGGCCATCGTGCGCGCGTACCGACAGCTGGCGCTGCGCTATCACCCGGACCGCAACCCGACGGCCGCGCCCGAGCACTTCCAGCAGGTCAAGCAAGGTGCGTGCCGGCATTGCGTGCCGCCCTACCATTGCCCTACCGCCCCGCTAACCTACCGCTCTGCGGCGACAGCGTACGAGGTGCTGTCGGACCCGGAGAAGCGGCGCCTGTACGACCACTACGGACCGTCGCTGCGGCCGCAGCTGGGCGAGTCGTTCGCGCAGCTGGTGCCGCTGCTGCTGGCGCTGTCCACGGGCTTCGTGGGGGCCGGCGCGCACACGTTGGGCTGGCTGGGCCGCGCGACGCCCCTGTCGGCGGCCGTGGCGCTCGAGCTCGGCGTCGTGGGGATCGCCGGGCTCTACTACTGCTACCCAGTGGGTGGCGGCAAGGAGGAGGCGGGCGCGCCGCCGCTGCTGCTGCCCAGGAGGCGGCCGTCCAGCGCGCCGCGGCGGGAGATCGTGGGCGTGGCCGACTACGCGGCCGTGTCGTGCTTCGGGCTGGCGCTGGGCAACGCCGGCGGCTGGGTGAGCGCGTCCGTGCTGCTGCTGCTGCGGTCGCTGCTCTTCCGCCGCTGACAAACGACAAGGAGGCGGAGAGGAGGAAGCCACGAGTAGAGTCGCGAGGCGGGGACGCCTTGATTTATAGCACGAGCCACCTCCACGGCCCGGCGAGCAGCAAGGCAAGGCGGAGAGACGTCCTGTTACTTGTCTCGTCATTGTTTGTTTCGTTTAATCACATGCCGCGCCTGGCGACCTCCAGCCTGCCTGCCGGCCGGTCGCCGTGCTCCGTCTTGGGGGCCGCCTCAGTAGAGCATCTCGTCCTTGATGGTCTTCGGGTCGACCTTGGGCTGCAGCTCGCTGTCGGGGCGCATGCGGAAGCCCGGGCCAGGGTTCTTGTCCCAGAGCAGCGCCGTCTTGCCCTGCGGCCCCTCGGACGAGAGCTGGCCGTTCATGGGCAGGCTGCCCCACTTGGTCATGGGCGGCGGCGCGTCGCGCTTGCAGGCGTCCAGCAGCTCGCGCGTGGTCTGCGGCGTGAGGTTCTCGTAGAAGTCGTCGTTGATCTGCACCATGGGGGCGTTGGCGCACGCGCCGAGGCACTCGACCTCGCGCAGCGTGAACTGCCCGTCCGCCGACGTCTCGCCCTCCTTGATGCCCAGGTGGTCCTCGATCGTCTTCTTGATCTCCTCCGACCCGCAGATCATGCACGGCGTGGTGCCGCACAGCTGGATGAAGTACTTGCCGACCTTTTCCCGGTTGAACATGGTGTAGAAGGTGGCCACCTCGTACACCTGGATGGGCTTGGCGCCCACGATGCGCGCCACCTTGTTCATGGCCGCGAGCGGCAGCCAGCCGCCGTGCTGGCGCTGCGCCAGGTCCAGCAGCGGGATGATGGCCGACGCCTTGTAGTTCTCCGGGTACCGGTCCAGGATGGCCTGCACGCGCTCGTAGTTGTCCGGCGTGAAGTCGAACGGCGTCTCCGCGTTGTTGTCCTCCGTATCGCGGTGCTGACGTCACCACCACCACCGCACTCGTCAGCATGCCTGCCCTACCCGAGGGGGCTCTCCCATTCCCATTCCCGTTCAATGGCAGCAACGCAATGGCCGCCGTCCGACATGCCAACAACGCAAGGCATGGAAATGCGGCCGCGCACCTGCACGAAGCTGCTGCCGACGGCACGGGACGAGTGCACCGCGCGCGCCTGCGTCGAGGCCGCGCGGAGGGCACGCACACTACGGGACAGCATGATGGAGGGGGCGGTCGAGTAGGGCGGGAGGGCACTCGCGTCGATCAGGAGGGCGGAAGCGCGATCGGTCTTCCCCTTCGGCCGTCCAAGCAAAAAGCGAGCGGCTCGCGGCGGTCTGTGGTGGCCCCCTCTCGTAAAAAGGGGAGGCCACCACCAAAACGGTAATTACGCGAGCGTTTTTACGAGTTCCAGTGGTCTTTGGAACCGAGAAGTAGCGGGAAGCGCCTGCAAAGACAAGGACAACCTGCGGCGGAGAGCGAGAGCCTGCGCTACGGCATGCTGACGGTGGGCTCACCCATCACTTCAACAGCGCTTGTATCGGAAAGTGACCTGCATAATAGCATATTCGCACTTGAGCGGAGGCGATAGCGCTACTTCACGCGGTCGCACCCGTCCCGCCCCACCTGCTCGAGCCTTCCCGACGTCCAGGGCAGCCGTTCATTTTCCCCGCAAGCCGCGCACTTGGACGACCCGACCTGCGAGCTAAGCACCATGGTAGGTGGTCGCCTGCTCGCTGTCTGTGTGTCTGCGACGCGTGGTGCGCGTCAAGAGAGGGCGGGGACGACGTAGGGCCCTCCCGACCGCCGCATCCGACCGCGTCGTGGGTTGAGCACGTGAGTATGGAGGCTAACCGAACGCTCGATCGATCGCGGTGGTGGCAGGACGAGGAGCCCGTTTGCGCGATGCCTGCGATCCGCAAGGCCTGCGAGCCCAAGTGCGCGTCGTACTTCCAGACGTACGAGGCGTGCGTGGAGCGCATCAAGGCCAAGGGCGTGGGTGCCTGCGACGGCCAGTACTTTGACTTCCTGCACTGCGTCGACAAATGCGTACGTTTGCCGTCGGGAGTCGCCGCCATGCGCCACGCTTCACGCGCGCTGACCCTCCCACCACTCGTTGCGTCCGCAGTCGGTCCCCCAGATCTTCAAGCACGTGAAGTAAGTCGCCGCGCCGACGGACCGAGAGACGTGTGCTTGTTTGCCCTCCGGATGGCGTCGGGACCCGCCACGGGTCGGTCGGTCGGTCGCGGCCGCTTGCCAGCGAGACCGCGCTCCTCCTTCGCGGCTGTAATCCCGCGCTCCAATGAAAGCAACAGACACGAAATGTATTGCAACCCGCCTGCCCGCCTCCATCTCCATGTCGCTCCACCTCCGTGTCCATGCCGAATCACGAATCGAGCACGGTGCTTCCTCCCATGGTGGCTCCCATGATGGTGGTTCCTCACTCCATACTGAAGCCCAACACTTGCAATCCTGTCGCCAAACAATTTCATGTCACAATATCGATTCCCTCACAGGAATGTCTTCTTATCAGGGGTAGGTCACAATCTGCTTTTCGGCGAATCACCGTCCGGGGACGCTCCCCCACTGGTGGTTTGTATGGCTGGCGAAGTTGGTGGCGGCCAGCGCTTGGGGGCGGCGGTCGATGGGCTGGGCCAAGTTCGCAGTCATTTTTGGAGAAAAGAACGCAGGCAACATGACGGTCAAGCGCAGGAACCACGGCCGCAACAAGAAGAACCGCGGCCACGTCAAGCGCGTGCACTGCGTGTCCACGGCCAAGCTCATCCCGAAGGACAAGGCCATCAAGCGCTTCGTCGTCCGGTGCGTCCCGACGCCACCGCAACACGTGCGGACGCGGGGGTAATTTATCGCTAATGACGCGTTTTATTCCCCCCTCGCCCCCCGACAGCAACATCGTGGACCAGTCGGCCATCCGCGACCTGAAGGAGTCGTCTGTGTACGAGTCGTACGCGCTGCCCAAGATCTACATCAAGAACTACTACTGCGTCGAGGCGGCCATCCACCAGCGCATCGTGCGCGGCCGCTCGGCCGAGGCGCGCCGCATCCGCACGCCGCCCGTGCGTCCGTTCCGCCAGCAGCAGAAGCGCGCCTAGGTCTGTGGCGTGAGCGACGGCTGGACGCGTTCGGGGGCCGCCGCTGCAGGTTCAGGCGCGCGACGTGGCGCCGGCGGGCGGATCGCAAGTCTGCTCGCTTGTCCAGCGCGCGTGAGGATCGCGGCCGCGGCCCCCGCCCGTTAGGAACCGGCGCGCGTGGCGCTGGCTGCTCGGGGCCGCGTGCGGCCGTCCGCAGGGAGGGTAATGCGCGGCGCCGAGCGCGAATACACGTGGGCCGTTAATAAACGAGGACTCCTTTCTCCACACTCGCGCGCCTTGCTTGGCCTTGCGTGGGGTAACCGGCCGCGTCCGTCTCGACCAGCGGACGAGCAATTGGACGCGGGGACACAGGGACGCAGCACAACACGCGGGGACACTTGGGGGAGATCAAGCGGCGTCCATGTTGGCCTTCTGGTCGCTCTTCAGGCGTCGTGGGAGGTGTTGAAGCCCAAGCTGCAGGTAGTTCGGCTTCTCTTGAGCCTCCTGCGACTCGTGAACAAGCGGCACGTCGCCGCGCTCGTCTCCTGGAGCGAGTTCCTCCCGTTCAACATGGCGGCGCAGCAGGCAGCGGTTTATCCAGCAGAGCGTCTCGCTGCTCTGAACGGCAGCAGCATCACGGGGAAGGCAGGCAACAACGCCACGAGTGGCGAGTGTTCCCTCCGCGGTAGCATGGCGTCCGCTGAAGAAGCGAGCTCGTTGTCGTCGGGCCGTGCCGGCCGCCCACGAACAAGGAGACGCATGCCATGTAGGCGCCGAGCTGGTCGTCAAAGCGCCAAGCTGCTCCTCAGATGCCATGTACCTTGCTGGGGACTGGCTGATGCTCCGCTTCTCGCACTTGTCCACGTGCTACTGCTGGCGTCCTCTGTTGAGCGCAGGCGGCTTGAGACGGTCGCCCTCCCTAAAGCCGCCGGCCCCTCGCTGCATCGGTCGGCGGCTCAGCCACTCGGCCACTCGGCCACTCGCGCGTCTCTCACGGCGGCCACCACGGCGGGCGAAGTCTCCATTGCCCCCCGACCTTTGAAGATCGCCGCACCATGATGAGCCCGCTGTGGTCGGAGGTGTCGCCGCGGTCATTTGCGTCTGATAGAGTTGGCTGGCCCACGAAGGCGGGCCGTCCCTCTTTTACAGTGGGCCGCGCGTAAACTACCGCCCACGTCCACATTCGTCGAGGGTGTGACGCAAAAGATTACCCACGGATGGGGTGGCCGCGGCGGTCATTATCGGCCCGAAGACAAGGCCCGAGCCGCCACCGAGCTGTGTTTCGCCGTGTAATGCGGACGACACTTGTGTCGCAGCAGCCAGCTGTGGGTGAAATTTCCCTGCCCGCGAAGCGGTGCGATCCTTCCTGCTCCTCGCGGCAAGCGACTTGCAGTGTATGGCGTCCGTCCGTCCGCCAGCCACCGCATTCTCTGCAAATCATGTGGTCCCGCAGTGCCAAAGCACGGTTCGATTGAGGTCTCAAAACTCGAAAACCCGGTGCGAAGCATCTGAGTTTGTATGCGAAATGCGCACCCATTTTGGGAAATTCCGCCCCGTCCGCTCGCTCCCCCGAAAGCAATTCAGTCCGTTACCGGTAGTTTACCGGGCCACGGGACCACCTGCGGTCTGTCCTTCCTTTTTGAACTGCAGACTCCGTTTCATAACCTTTCCCAAATGATTCCATAGATCGGATGAAAACCAGCAAATACATGACAAAGTACCTTTCAATAACCAATAGCCTGCTAGTGTACATTATCACCACGTCCGATCAAAGAGGAGGATCGACTGCCGCCCTGGCCCGCAAAAGCCAGGGCCAGCTGGGGAAGAAACGCGAAACAAACCAGCTCCTGGTTTTTCTTCTGGGCGGCCAGCAGGGTCGGCGTGTATTGCCCGAGTTGCCCGCCCGCCCGCACCAAGTCACGTTGCTTCGCATCGCGGCCCCCGTCCGTCCGTCCGTCCGTCCGTCCGGCCCGACCCCGAAACTTACCGCGCGCGGCCGCAAGGGCCCGCCCGCGTGTCCGTCTGTCCACGGCGTCCGCAGCCTGCAGTCGCTTTTCTCGGGGCCCAGCGCGGACCTGACTTGTCCGGCCCTCCCTCCCTCCCTCCCTCCCAGCCGGTGCGGACCGTAATATAACCAGCGAGGCAGGCGAGCGAAGCCAGCGGAGACCATGGCGCAGCAGGCCAAGGACATTTACTCGGGCATCAAGAAGATCTTCCCGTCCTCGCGGCGTAGCAGCGGGTCCTTCTCCTTCTCGGGCCGCTCGTCCTCGAGCGCGTCCGGTCCCGTGGGGGGCGGGGGGCCCCCCAGCCTGTTCGGCCCGGACGGGGGCGAGCTGTCGGCGGCCGCAGCCGCGGACGCGGACGCGCACAAGCGGTCGGGCGAGCGCCGCAAGAAGGAGCGGCGGCCGTCCTTCTCCTTCTCGTCCTGGGGCAAGGACAAGCACCGCAGCAGCTCGTCCGCGTCGTCCACATCCGCGTCCACATCCGCGGCCCCTGCGGACGGCCGCGGCCACCGGCCGGACCCGGCGGACGCGGTCGTCATGACGCTGCCCTACGGCGCGCAGGCCGCCACGCCCAAGGGCTACGTGAGTCCGTCCAGCCTCACGGCGCAGCTCTCGGACGCGCAGAACCGCGACCCGAACGCGCGCGGCAGCCTCTACAACGAGCCGTCGGCCGCCGTCACGTCGGCCAAGGCCTCGGCCGCGGGTCCCCCCCGGTCTGCGGCCCACTCGGCGTCCCCCTACTCGGCGCACAAGCAACCGACGCACGGCTTCTCGTCCTCGTCGCTCGCGCCGCCCAAGCTCGGCGGCCGCAGCGTCAGCGTGGATCTCACGCCGCGCGGCGCCAGCGGGCGACTGGACGACCGCGTGGCGGCCGCGGGTGCCGGCGCCGGCCTGCTGCAGTACTCGTCCGGCCCGGCGTCGGGCTCCGGCGTCCGCGGGAGTCGCCGCAGCCGCAACAGCGCGAGCGCCGCCAGCGGGTCGAGCGTGCGGTCCTTCTCGTCCAGCGTGGGCGAGCTGGCGGCGCCCACGGTGCTGGAGCACGAGCCGCTGCGCGCGCCGGCCGCGTCCGCGCGCCGCGACAGTCTCAGCGTGTACAGACACAGCCTGTCGGCGGCGTCCAAGGGCCCGCCGGCGACGACGGCGCCGGCCTCGGTGGGATCGGCGGGCCGCGCGTCGCTGGGCAGCCTGCCGGCACCGGCGAGCACGGTGCTGACGCCCGAGCGGCCCAAGAAGAAGAAGGAGCGGCGCACGTCGCTGTCGTTCACGTCGAGCCGCAAGAAGGCGGCCGAGGCCGAGGCGGCGGCGGCGGCGGCGATGTCGGCGGCCTCGCGGAGCAGCGGCGCCGGCCGCGTGCGACTGCCGTCGGCCGACCTGACGACGTCTTCGTCTTCTTCGTCGTCCGCAACGCTGAAGCCGACGTTGAAGCCGTCAACGACGGCGACACCGGGCAAGAAGAAGGAGCGGTGGGACTCGGACAGCGACGACGACTACGAGGACTCGAAGCGGCCGACGCGCGGGCTCGACCGGCGGTCGCAGTCCATGGACTTCATGGAGCAGGCGCCGACGCACCTGATCTCCAAGATCTGGCGCAAGCTGCCGATCCAGGCGCGGCTCATCGGCGGGCGCGGCAGCGGCGGCATCGACCTGGACCTGCAGAAGGACCGCAACAGCTTCTCGCGCAGCTCGTCGGCCAAGGCGCAGCTGCGCGAGCAGCAGCAGCAGGGCGGCGCGTCGTCGTCGTCCCCGGGGCGGCGGCCGCCCAGCCCCGTGCCGGACGAGAGCAACGTGTTCGGGGACAAGCGCATCCGGTTCGCGCTGGCGCTGCGCGTGTTCGAGCCGCGCGACGACCGGCGCAGCCTTGAGAGCTACGACGAGGTGCTCGTGCGCGTGTGCCGCTTCGCCGCGCACGACCAGCGGCGGACCGCCACCAAGGTGCAGGAGTTCCTGGAGCGGTCCATGGCCTTCCTGCACGGCACGCGCACCAAGCACGGCAACGTGGCGTCCATCTCGAACGAGGAGATCCGCATGTGGCGCCGGCTGGCGCTGCACGACTGGGCCAGCGAGGAGCCCGCGGCGCTGACGGCCGCCGACCGCAAGAAGGACAAGCGGTCGAGCTCGTCGGTCAGCACGGCCGGCAGCGACGACAGCGACGAGCCGAGCGCCGGCGCGAGTCGCCATCGACCGCCGCCCATCGAGACCATGAGCGAGCAGCAGGAGGACGAACCCGAGGACGTCGTGGTGGACGAGGAGGAGGAGGAGGAGGAGGAGCTCAAGCTCCCGCGGAGACTCAACCTGTCGCCGCTGCGGGAGGTCGTCAACTGCTGCGTGGGCTTCGGCGAGCGCCTCTTCTCGACGGACGAGATCGACGACCTGGTGCGGCTCGAGTTCCTCGTCGAGGAGGACGGCTGGATCTAGGCGGTAGCGGACTCGGGATAGCGTTTATAAGGAGCAATGCGATACGATCGGAGACTTACGTGGAGGCGTCAGGCTGGGGGCTTCAAGTGGGGAGGCGTCGAGACGCCTAGAAGCCGTCGATGTCGACGTTGCAGAGCGTGACGACGTCGCGCGCGCGGAAGCGGAACGCGCCGCAGTAGACGCACGAGTTGACGATGGACACGAGCAGCGCCAGCTCGCCGCTGGCCGCCAGCCGCGGGTCCACGGGCGGCGGACGCTCCATGTCGACCTTCTTGTCGGCCTCGCCGTCTCCGCCGCCCAGCTCGTCCCCTGCGTGGTGTCGGCGTCGGCGGTGCATCATCTTGGACACGGCGGCGCGTAGACGCGCTCGACCGCGCGGCGGCTTGTCCGTCTCGGACGGCAGCGCGATGTCGGTGGACGGCAGCGGGGGTCCGTCCACGCGGTAGCCGCCGCCGTCTATCCCGTCCAGTCCGTCGTCGCTGCTGCTGGCGCTGTCCCTCCTCTTCCGCCGGCGGTCGTGCGCCGCCCTCTGCTTGGTCTTGGTCTTGAGCATCTGCTGCTGCCGGCGCGCCTCGAACTCGCGCTCCTCCTTGGCCCAGTCGAAGTGCGCGAGCCTCCGCCAGCGCCGCACGTCGTTGGATGAGAACCGCTTGGTCTCCCGGAAGCCCGGGATCCACGGCTTGTCGCCCGTCGGGTACCCCAGGTAGACAGCGGACCGGTAGAGGAACTCGGCGATCATGAGCGGCACGGACCGCTCCAGCGGCGGCGCGCTGCCCTCCGTGCTGCGCTTGCCCTGTCCATCGTCCTCGCTCTCGCGCCGGTCGTCCTCGGGCTCGTGCAGGAAGTCGGTCGTCTGGTACAAGCCGGCCACGTTGAAGAGCAGCTCGTCGTACGACAGCAGCGCCGGGCACGGCGCCACGTCCGGGTGCAGCGTCGTCCGGAACGTCACGCGGCGTCTCGGGGGCCCTGCGTCTGCCTCCGCCTCCTTCCTCGAGCTGCGGAACTTGCGGCTGAGCGTGAAGCCCCGGCGGCGGCTGGACGTGGTCGAGCCCGGCGGTGGGCCGATGCTGCTGCTGCTGCTGCTCGGCGCCTGCTGCGGCCGGCCGCGAGCCGTCGGCGGGTCCGACACGGACGAGGACGCCAGCGACGACGGGGACGAGGACGAGGAGGAGGAAGGCGGCACGCTGGCGCCCCGGCGGCGAGCCGCAGGCGCCGAGTCGTCGCCCGTCGGGAAGGACGCCTTGCGCCGCAGCGGGAAGCCCGAGAGCGGGTTGGGCGTGCGCCGCGGGGGGTACGGCTGCGGACGCGCCTCGAGGATGAGCAGCGGCGAGTCGGCGGCCGAGAGCATGGGCACGGCGTCCGCCGAGAGCTCGCCCACGGGCATGGCGAGGCGGCGGCGGCGGTGGCGATGGAGGAAGGTGGTGGCGGCGGGAAATGACGGCGCTTCAGTATGGGAATGACGGGGAAGTGATGGAAAGGGCGGGCTCACGTGCGGAGGTGATTGAGGGGGGTACCGTGGTGGGTGGATTAGGTGCGAACAGATGGCAGAAGAGCCCGAGTCGCGGAACGACTTGGAGATTGTATGCGAGGTGGGGCGAGAGAAAGTCGGCGCAGTGCGGGACCGCAGCATTCAAAAATTGGCGTTCTTTCGAATTGTTTAGCGAACTGTTCCCACTTTCTGACTGGCAGGTGTGCCCGCATTCGTGCGCTGCAACGAGAGGCTGGATCACTTGGTCGATCGGCTTGCCCTGCTCCACAAAGGCACCTCGTGCGTGGCGTGCATCCGCCGTCTCTGCTCGCAGCGACAGACAGCGGAACTCCTGGCTCGCGACGGATACTCCATGATGAAAATCAAGCCATTTGCGACGTTGGACGAATTGCGACATAAAAATCAAAATGGATTCCCTGAAATCCAATCGCCTTTACAGGGGTAGGGTCACCGCGTCATGTGGCGTTAGCGTCGACTTGTAGGGTCCGCTATAAAGGGAGCTCGCTGTACACGTTGAATCTAACTTGGATAAGTAGCTGAGGCAACCACATCAGTACATCTGCCAGCAAGATGCCAATGCTCTTCCGACACCTTCATGGCCGCTCACTTAGATGCAACTCCATCTCGATGCTCTACTTGTCCATTCACTTCCGCACTACTGTATACACCTCCACGCAAAGCCACTTCAACCGCTCGCTCGCTCGCTCGCCTACCAGCCCTCCTCCTCCTCCTCACCTTCCCGAGCAGCTTGCTTGATGCGGCTACGCCGACGTCATCAGGTCCGTCAGGTGCAGGCTGTTGCGGGACGAGGACGACACGAGACGCTGGTTGAACTCCAGCAGGATCGGCTGCGGGTTCCGGCTCGGCTGCTCCAAGTCGTCGCTCACCGACGCCGCCGACCCACCGAGGTCGTCGTCCTCCGACTCCAGGCGCTCCCTCCGCCCTTCATCGAGCACCTCAGCACCTGTCGCCGGGTCCTTCCGGTGCTCCATCAGTGCTCCCACTGCCTGGATCGCAGGGCTGAGCCGCTGAACCTGGTCCACGAGCCGCGTCTGGTTCCCGGCGCGGCGGTTCTCCAAAGCCTTGGCGCGGTGGTACTCCTTCGGGATTGCAATGATCTCGCGCAGCTTGGCCTCAAACCGCTTCTGGTAACGCGCGGGGTCGATCGCGGACAAGCCCTCGGCGTCCTTCTGCTGCACGTACACCTTCCAGAACCGCTCCATGCGCTTCTGCAGCGTCCACGTCTGCAGGATGTCGATGACGCCCACGTAGTAATACCCTGGCCCAAAGATGCGCTTGCTCCTCCGCACTTTGTGCACTTCGCGATGCGCCGTGCTCGAGTTGCTGCCCGCCTCCGCCTCGTTCGCGCTCACAATCGACTTTTTGATGCTCTCCAAGTCGTGCTCGCGCTCGTGCTTGTTCAAGGACGAGCTGCTCGAGCTGATTGCCGACCCGAGGCTCAATTCGGACGACTGAACCGACACGAAGCTGTCGTTGCTGCCGTTGCTGACGCTGACACTGGCCGTGCCATTGGTCATCTGGGTACCCGCACTCGTGGCAGTGTTCCGTCGCAGCGACCCACCCTTCGGCTGGTCAATGATGAACTCGATGTCGACGACGCCAAGCAGCAGGCTGTAGTCCATGATGCCGCGCTGGGATAGGAAGAGCGAGTCTTCCCGTAGCTGCTCGAACAACGCTTTGCCATCCTCCGTGCCAATCCGCATCCGCGTTCGGAGATCATTGTCCTTGAGCACAACGTTCGGCTCGTGCAGCCCGACAACGTTGGGGCACTGCAGCGTGGACTTCTTGGCCCCGTACTTGAACATCATGGAGCAGTGGCGACACTTGACCTTGATGCCGCGCCGCGGACGCTTGTAGCTGCGGTTCACCCACGACCCCTTGATATCGTATCGGTGGTGGATTTGCACGCCTTGCTCCGCGATGTCGAACAGGTTCTCCATCACGACGAAGTAGAACCGCTTGTCGTACATGGTGATCTTGAAGCAGCCGTAGAACTTGGTGATGTACGATCCGGGGTTCGTGATCAGGTACTCGACGTAGTCTTCCGCGATCTCGCACAGGAACCGCGCTTCTTCCTCCGCCATCGACTTGACAATGTACTTCTTGTCACCGCTGAAGAACATGAAGGCGCCGCTCGCACCCTCACTGATGCTCGGCTTGGTGCTCGTCTGGAAGGACTTGAGGAACTCGCTCGACTTGATTCCGTACGCGGATCGCAGCTCGGCAAAGAACAACGGGCGGTACGGAGTGAACCGAATGTGGTTCGTCGACGTCGACGCGTGCGCGGAAGCAGCCGACGCCGTCGACACCGTCGACGCCTGCCGCAACGCCGCTTGCCGCGAAGGAATGTCGAATGTGAACGCGCTGTCTTCACCACTGCGCGAACGTCTCGGCTTCCGCGAATCGTCGCTACCTCGCAGTGCGCCAGGCATGAAGTCCGAGAGCTTACGACTGTGGTACTCCTCGCCCGGCAGAGGCTGCTCTGCGTCATCCCGACTCACCTCCAGCAGCATCTCCTGCGTCGGCGACCGGTTGCGCTGCTTGATTAGCTCCTCTTCCGAGACTTGGATGGCACGGGTCATGCCTTCGATGGTGAAATAAATAAGCTCCTGCTGCAGCGCCGTGTTCAGCTGGGCACTAAACTTCTTGTCGGCCGACTCGGACGAGAACTTGAGCCAGTTGCCGCGGATCTCGGACGGCCGGTTCGTCATGAACCACACAAAGTAGTCCACCGCTCCGCGTCCAGACAGCGTGTATGCGAACGCGCTGAAGATCCGGCTCGGGCTGATGCGGCCATCGTCGTTGTAGTGCGTGCGCGACTTGAAGGACAGGGCGTACCAGATGAACACGATCGTCCAGTAGACCGTGTAGCTCATGATGCTGATGGCGCCGTTGCGCAGCATCTGCCGACGCGTGCTGAGGGTCGTGCGCAGGCCGGACTTGAGACGCTTGATGCCGAACACGAGCACAGCAATGCCCGTGAGGTAAAAGATGATCATGAAGTCGTAGAAGAGCAGCCAGCTCGCCGTGTTGAGGCGCCAGAAGTTGCGCTCCTTCGTTGCCCCCCGGTTCGTCCAGCAGTAATACCCGTCGGCAATGCCGTGCGCACCGGGGATGGTCGCAGTCAGTATCCCCGACAGCGCCGCGACCGAGTACACCATGATCTTGTACTTGGACCGGTTCCCCTGGACGCTCGTGAACGGATTCGTGAGCGACCAGTAGAGATCGATCGTCTGCGCAAAGTACCAGCAGTCGCTCGAGAAGTACAGGAACTGGGTGACGCCCGACAGCGGCCCGCACGTCTCTCGCTCGTCCTTCGTGTAGACGCCGAGGTCCATCAGGAACGGGTCCAGGAGGAAGCGCAGCGCGAGCAAGATGTCGATGACGCACTTGTACATGATGAGCGGGTTGGGGTGTGCCCGGAACGACTGCACGCCGTGGTACGTGACGAACACGATGGAGCACAGGAAGAGCGTCTGGAGCGACCCGAAGACGAGGCCCGGGTCGATGTTGTACCCGTTCAAGTGCGTCACGGAGAGCGCGGCCACGAACGTCGTCAGGAGCGTGACGATGCCGATCCCCGTCACAATGTACCCGGCTCTCGACCACTTGCGGAAGTCGACCGCGGGCTTGAGGATCTCTCCGATGTTCTCGTCGATGCCGCCGCTCTCGTCGATCACGTCCAGGCTGAACTCCTGCTGCGGCGACATGTGCAGCGGGTCGGCCGTGCGCTTGCCGCCGAAGAACGTGTCGCGCAGCCCCATGCTGGACGACATGCGCGAGAGCATCGAGTCGCGCAGCCCGATCGAGTGCCGCGACGACGAGTCGCTGGT
>JAADYB010000733.1:0-14108 GCA_023338075.1 Phytopythium litorale | reverse complement strand
CGAGCAAAAGCAGCGGCTCCCGCTCGTGGCCGTCAAGCGCGTCGAGCTCGCCAGCGCGCGCGCCAAGCGGACGCTCGAGCGCGGCGTGCGCGTGGCCGAGGACCTGGAGCGCGAGCGCGCGGTGCACTACGCGCTGGTGGCGGCCGCCGGGGCTGAGCGCGCGCTCCAGCAGGAGAACGAGCACGAGCAGGACGAGCTCGCGCGGCGCGACCCGCTGGGCTCGAGCAACCTGCTGCTGCTGCGCGAGGAGATCACGTGCCGCGGCAGCCTCTTCCTCGTCTTCGACTACTGCGCGCGCGGCGACCTGTTCGACAAGGTGCGCGCGCATCCCAGCGGCGAGGGCCGGCTGCCCGAGCGCGCGGCGCGCGCCTACCTGGGGGACGTGGTGCGCGCGCTGGCCGCCATGAAGCGCCGCGGGTTCGCGCACCGCGACATCTCGCTCGAGAACGTCATGCTCGTGGCCGGGGACCGTCCGCGCGAGCTCGACGAGGCCCCGGACTCGGACGAGCTCGAGGACGAGCGCGAGTGCTGCTACCTGGGGGACTTTGGGCTCGCGGCGCGCGCCGACCGGCTGGCGGCCGCCGGCCGCGTGGGCAAGACGTGGTACATGGCGCCCGAGGTGTTCGCGGCCGACCGCGCCGTGGACCCGCTGCGCGCGGACGCCTGGTCGCTCGGCGTGCTGCTGGCTATCATGCTCACTGGCGCGCCGCTGGTGCGCGTGCCGGCCGCCAGCGACGCGCACTTCCGCACCATCGCGGCGGGTTCCGACGCCGGCGGCAGCGGCGTGCGTCTGCTGCTGCGCAAGTGGTTCCCGACCGACGCCGAGCTGTCCGCGGCCGCCAGGGACCTGCTGGCCGGCCTGCTGGTCGTCGACCCGGCGCGCCGGCTCACGCTCGAGCAGGTCGCGGCCCACGCGTTCTTCGCTGCGGATGGCGGAGAGCGGTCCAGGCCGCGCACCGACACAGCAGACACGACGACGTCCTCCGTCGCGGCCGACCCGGAGCCCGAGCCGGCGCCGCAGCGGCCGTCGATAGGTGGAGCCGTGGCGCGGTCGCTGGGCCGCGCGCTGAGCAAGACGCGCTTCTCCTGGGCGTCCACGAGCAGCTCGGTCAGCAGCGACGACCTGGACGCCTTCCTCTCCTGCTAGCCTGCATTGTATTTAGCTAATATCACAGCGTAGACGTCGTCCAAAGAGCACGAGCGCGTCCTGTATCCGGCTGAGAGCGTCAGTGACATGGAACAAAGCACCGAAGTGCGTGGATTACCGCCGTGAATGAACGACACCGCCGACAGGAACACGCCGTTTCCAAACTCGGCAAGTGTCGAGTGCTGCCAGTAGGCTGTTGTCGCCGTGATGCAAGCGTTGAATGACTTCACTGCAGTCAGGGAAGCTCGGCTGCACCACTGCGGGGACCAGGAGGCGCTCGACTGCGTCATTAAATGACTGACCCAACAGCCGCTGACGCTACCGACCAACGCCGCGTCGCCACCACCAACAGAGCTTGACGCACTGCTGGCGAAGCCTCTAGCCACCAACAAGAGAGCCACTCGACATAGTCATTGAACGACGCCATCTCGATCCTGGCGCCACCAACAGGTAGTGCTGCTCTAGCTCGCGCTTCTAACTATCAAACCTTCGAACGCTGGAGCAGACAGCCGCCGGCGCCGCTCAGCATCATCATGCTGACACTCGACGGACTTCCACCGAGATCGCCACCAACATGACTGCCGGCGAGAGATCCGCCCACGAGGCAACCAGTACCAGCGACCGTGTCGGTGAGCTGATGGCGACTGAGGAACGCAGTGGACTCGCGAAGCACCGACGGGCGTGGCGGTTCCCCTTCGTTCCTTTTCCCGGTGTCGCTAACGAATGGCCGTCACACAACCTAGCCATCCACTCGTCCCAACACATTTGTTCGTGGCAGACACCGGACGAGTAAACGGCATCAAGCATGCAGATCATAGATGCGCACGTCACGGCTCGCGAAGATTGAGCCTTCACGTATCCCCACAACTCTCCCACAGTTCCCACGCGCCAACCACTTCACTCGGTCGTGCTGCTATCGCTGTGCACTGCGGAGCCACAGCAGGTGGGCGAGCTGCTGCGCACCTCTTCGACCGACAACGACAAGCCGCCAGAGCCCGCACCTTTCGAAGCACTTGTTGCCAAGCAGCGCGGGAACTTCGCTGTCTAGTTCAAGCACACTGGCAAACCACCGATCGCCGATGCGCCAGCAGCATTCACGGCGCCACCGCCACCGCCACGGACACGGAGCTGCTGGACCAGAGCAGCCAGAGCCGGGAAGCCCGTCACAATGACGCAGCTGCCAGAACCACCAGACAACACCGCGCTTCTGTTGGGCAGTTGTTAATGCGTCGGGCTCAACTGCTGATGACCTGGACGCTTCGGCGGAAGATATGCAGCATGCTTCAACTGAGTTGGTGCAGCCACTTCAACTCGATGATTCAGATGTTGCACGATCGTTGCGCGAATGTCGTTCTTCGCTACTGGCGCAACATCTGCCTCAGCACGACGTGGTTTTACAGATTATAATGGATACCGTCGTGGTTGAGTATTCATCACAGATCAAGTCATTCTGTCAAATATATAAAGTGACGCACTATCCATCGATAGAGGTTTGTAAAAACCATCGCGTAAAAACCCTCCACCCGCGTATTTACGCGTGCACCAGTCGACTGGACGCGAAGCGATGCGCTCGCAGTCGCTCCAAAACGTGCCGCCATCAGCTCATTGTCGCTCTCGGCATCTCCCCGGGATCGTCTTCTTCTCCTCCGCTGTGGTCTCCTGCTGCCGCTGTGAGGCTGCGCGTCTTCCGTCGCCGCGTGTGTGAAGTGTTCATGTGTGTGTGTGTGTGTCTGCGCGCGTTCCGGTGATGTCTAAATCTGTTGATTTGGAATTACCGTCCGAACCGAATGAGGATAAAAACTGGCTGTTTGCTGAGGAACGCGCTCCTCCATCCGTCTGCATGTGTGCGTGTGCGTCCCAAGGCGAGGGCCGAAGCGAACCTGATGAATAGCTTTATATTCTGACACCTCTTGTATGAGTGTCTGCGGCGCGGTCGCACCGCGTGCCTCCGCGCCTGGGCACGTTGAGCAGAACCATGCTTATCGATTCTGATTCGCTTCTCCCCTCCCTCCTGCATCATGATCACCTCCCTCCACGACCGCCCTGCGCGCGTATGTTCCGTGACGAAACAGCTTCCAATCATTATAACTTTCGTTCTTCCTAGCACAATCGTGCGGAGACGCTACAATCCGAGAACATACCACCACACCCACGCTAGTTGTCCAATGCACGGCTCAATGCCTCTCAACACCATGGCGAGCTGCTCTATGAACACGCTGCACTCGTCGCTCGCTCGCTGTCCGTTCCCTATTGAAGCGAAGCCAATGGCTGACGCACTAGCTCGCCGATGAGGGCGGCGGCAGGTCCGCCGGGCTCGGGAACAGCATCTCGGCCTGGATCGGGTAGTGGTCCGACGGGTAGCGGCCGTTGCGCGCCTCGGTGATGACCTCGGTCGACACGACCGTCATCTGCGGGCGGTAGAAGATCCAGTCGATGTGGTTGGCGGCGGGCACAGCGCCGCGCTCGCCGTCGTTGTCCACGCCCGCCCAGCCGTGGTACGTGTACGAGACCGAGCCGACCTGGCGCTCGGCCTGCGGCCACGCCTCCAGGAGCTGCGGGCCGTCCTCTTCCTTGGTGAAGTACGCGTACGTGCTCGTGTGGCGATACGTGTTGAAGTCGCCGACGAGGAAGAGCGGGGCCGAGGGCGAGCCCGTGATCTGCTGGATGCGGTCCCACAGGAGCTTGGAGCCGGCGGCGCGCGACTTGGGGCCCACGTGGTCCAGCTGCGTGTTGAAGAAGAAGAGCTCCTGTCCCGTGGCGCGCAGGCGGAACTTGCTCCACGTGACCATGCGCACGCAGGCGGCGTCCCAGCCCTGTGTGCCGGGCGTGTCGGGCTCCTCCGACAGCCAGAAGTCGCCGCCGTCCAGCCACGCGACCACGTCCGCGTCGTAGAAGATCTGCTCGAACTCGCCGTTCTGCTCGCGCTCCACGCCAAAGCGCTCGTACGGGTGCGTCAGCAACGTCTGCGCGGGGACAGAGGCCGTGTGAGACTCGACCAGACGATAGCAGCAGACGAAAGCGGTTGGCGCACCGCGAGCTCGGCGAGCTGGTTCTTGAGCCCCTCCTGCGTGCCCATGATGGCCGGGTGGTACCGGTTGATGATCTCCGCGACGTGGTCCTTGCGGAACCGCCAGCTGTTCATGCCGTCGCCCGTGCCGGCGAAGCGCAGGTTGAACGTCATGACGTTGAACGGCGTGGCTGCCGTGCTCAGCTCCGGGGCCGCTCCCTTCAAGCGCGGACGCGGCGCCGCCGCCTGGATGCCCCCGGAGAGCGCGGCGGCAGCGGCAGCGGCCTGCGTGTCGATGGCCGAGTCGGCGGCCGCGGGGACCGCGGGCGAGCCCTGGAGCGAGAGGAAGATGAGGAAGCACACGACCGTGCCGACGATCACGAACACGCGGTCCTTGGGCGGCTGCCGCGGCCGCTTGGACGACGACCCGTACGGCGACGAGTACGGCTCGTGCCGGTACGGGTTGCGCGGCGCCGACGGGCCCTGGAAGAAGCCGCTCATGGCGGCGGCGGCGGCGGCGGCGGCGGCAGGCGCGAGGAGGACGGGCGGACGGACGCGACTCTCCTGCCGCGGCTTGCGCTGCTTCCCCGTGTCAATGGCGTTCTGACTGCATCTCGGCGTCGGTTGACGATCCGTCCAAACCTTTGGCCAATCATCATCGATCTTCCCTCCTTTAACGCGCTTTCATTGGTCGAAATGCTAAAATAATGCCAACACGCACTTATCTCCAAAGTACGCGCACTTATCGATAAATACGGGTTTCCCTTCCGCGGCAAGTGGTCGGTCGGCCGCGCAGTCTTTGGCTTGGATTGGTTCATCTGGGCGGGAAAGGGATGGCCGAGGCGGCGCTCGCGGCGATGGCGGCACGCGCCGTGCGCGACCAGCGGCGCGCGACGTTCAGCTCGGCGCTGGGCTGCGTGAGCGTGTCCGTGGCGGTGGCGCTCTGGCTGGCGCTGCCGTCGCTCTGGCGCGTGCTCAACGGCGAGTGGAGCGCGCGCATCCTGCCGAGTCTGCTGGCGCTCGCGGGCCACGCGGCGATGGCGCTGGCCGCCGTCGTGGCGCTCAAGTGCGCGCAGGTGCAGGGGAACGAGCTGCTGGACGAGTTCTACGCCAAGGTGGGGCCGCTTGGTGGCGCGGCGCGGCGCGGTGCGGCGTGGGGGATATGTCCGCGACTGACATCCTGCATGGCGAGCAGTACCTGTCGCGTTCGCTCCAGCCCGGCCAGGGAGGAGGCGGCGCCGCGACAGTCGACCGCGCGGCGGCATGTGCGTGATGACGTGTTGTTTGCGGCGGTGGCCGATGGGCGAGCGGGTGAGACTGACCGCGTCCTGGCGGCGGAGACAGTGAACAACCTGCTCAAGTCGCTGGGCTCCATCTCGCCCGTCAAGAAGCAGAGCGGGTCCGACGCCCGTGACGTCGTCGCGGACAACGAACTGCCGGGCCAGCGCTCGTTCTTCGACGCGCCGCCTGTCAAGACGGTCGAGGACGGCCGCGCGTATCTCCGGCGGCTGCAAGGCGCGCAGAAGGCGCGTGAAGCCGACGCCGCAATGCAGAACTCGGCGGCCACGGCGTCGGCGGGCTCGGCCTTCAGCATGGGAGGCGGCGGGACGTTCGCGACGGACGCGTTCGGCGTGTACGGGAACCCCGCGGCGCTGGCTCCGCGCGTGTACCAGGCCTCGGGCTTCGACCCGTACCTCCGCGACCTCAGCGCCGACCAGGAGGAGGACCCGCTGCGCACGTCCTCGGACCCGCAGGCGGCGTGGAGGGAGCTGGAGGACCTGAACCTCGACATGTTCATCCACCTGTATTGCCGCAACATCCGCCGGCTGCTGGCGTTCCACGTCAAGGACGTGGTCGAGGCGTTCGTGCAGAATGCCAACGAGCTGAACGCGTGCGGCGTCATGGTCGACCTGCTGCTGCGTCGAGTGCCCACGCAGGCGCTGCTTTGTCCGCCGGGACAGACCAACACGCAGATGACCAACGTGTCCCTCTCCGACATGCTGCACGAGTTCGCGCTGAGCCCTCTGTTCGAGTCCAAGGAGCGCGGCGTGTTCCTGTTCCAAGAGCACCGCAGCGTATGTTGCACTTGTATCGGCGTGATGGTGGTGCGATGGCGTGAAGCTGACTGCTCTTTGGTATGCTGCAGTTTGAAAAGTACCTGAACGTCGGTGACCCTAGCAGTACCGACTACTCGTCGTTGGAGCGGCAGCAGTATGTGCTCGAGCGGCTGTTCATGCTGTCGAAGGACCGCAGTCTGGATCGCTACCGCTGGAACAAGGGCTCCGCCTGGAAAGGTATCGATCGCCTCGTTCATGGAGACTTGCGGATAAAAGTTGTACGCTAACCTTGACTTTGAATGTGCCAACAGGCAAGGAGTGGTCGGACAACCTGCCGACAGATGCGGAGATCCTCATGAACGCGTTCTGCTGCATGATGGACAACACCCTGCCGGCCGACAACGAGCGTGACCGGCCGTTCTGGAAGTCGTACTACTTCTCGAAGGGCCCGAACCGGCCATTCACGCCTCGCGTGCGCAGTCGCCTCTTCCTGGTGCAGACGGTTTCGCGTCCCCCGCATTTCAAGGTTCTCACCAAGGGTGCGGTGCGCGAGATTGTGCCGGTACGATCGACTTCCCACGCATATCGCTGTCGGTATCGTGTCGCGCCTAACGCCTTGTGCCACGCGCTGTGTTCGCACATCAGGGTGAGGACAACATTTTCCACGCCATTGTGGTCTACATGAACGACATCAAGAAGAAGAAAGCGGTGCGTGTTGTGCGCACTGCCACTTGCAGACAGTCGCCATCTGACCTGCGTGCTTGGGTCTGCCGCTCTGGAAACGCAGGGGTACCTCGAGAGCATCAACCTCCATCGCATCATCGAGCAGGTCTTCGACGTGGTCAAGTAGAGTCGCCAAGAGCAGCGTTCCTCGACCTCGTCACCCAGTTCGCCGCATGTACACGCTATACTGTACACATCTTCATCCTTCGTGACGAACGATCGCTTAGCTCTCTTTGCCCTGCACGCGCCGCCTCGATTCCGTTTGCAGGTTTGAGCTGGCCTCACCCACTCTAATCACTAACCCGTCGTGTAGATGGCTGCTTCCACTCTCAGGCATTTCGAGGTGCAGACCAGTGGTCGAGCTCGCAAGGTGAGGCGCACACTACCTCATGCTTCTTCTGGATGACGGTCACTCTCACCCACCGTCAGCGCTACGTGGACACCGACACGACTGCAGCTGACGCCGCCGCTATGGACCTGCGGCAGTCCTTTTCGTGTGCCTTGAGGTTCTCCCGCGTCTTGAAGGTCTTGCGCTGGTGTGGCGGGCATACGGCGCACACGTGCGGTCGGTCGAGTTGGTGGCGTCGCTGCCAGTGCCGCTTGAGCGTCTGGAGGCTACGCAAGCTGCGGCCCGCGGCCTCCGAGAACTCGCAGCCGCGCTCGGGACAGAACTTGGGGCCAACAGGAAGCGGCGCTTGGCTCTGCCCGACGACCGTCGCCAGCGAGGCGCCCGCGTGCTGCTTGGCGTGGAACGTGAGCTGGTAGTAGTTGACGAAGCGCTGGGAGCAGATGCAGCAGGTGAACGGCTTGACGCCGTCTTGGAGGAACTCCACCGGCGCTGTCATTGGCGCGGCCATCTTCGCTGCCGGAGCGGCGATCTCTCTCTCGGTTCTTCTGGTCGAGGTGGCGAGCACCGGACCTCGACGACTCGGCTTCTTGCGGCGCGCAGGTTGTGGCTGCTGTCGAAGCCGCTCCAGCTCATGCTGCAGCATCGCGATCTGGTCGCGCTGCTCTCGCACCGTGTCCTCGAGCGACCGCGACGGCGCATCATCCGGCGCATCGCTGCTCTGGTCGCTCGTCCCCGCCGTCAGTTCCCGAGTCTGCAGCATGTAGGTCGCGTCGACCGTCGCGATTGGCGGCGTCTCGTACGACTGGTGGTCGCCCGGCGAGTGCCCATACGAAGCTGGCAACCGGTCGTGGCCATGGAAGTGCGACGACAGCTCCGGCCGCTCCTCCGGTCGTTCAGCCGCGTGCTCCGCATCGCCAGCGACCGTGGCGCAGTTGTCATGGCGCGGTGCGGCGACGCCGCGCCTGCGATAGCCGCCCGCGGCGCTCGAGTGCGTCGCGACGTGCACGCGCAGCGCGGCCCGGGATGAGTAGCGCTTGGCGCAGCCCTGCGCGGCGCACGCGTACGGCTTCTCGCCCGTGTGCACGCGCTGGTGCTCGTGCAGCGTCGACAGGCGCGCGAACCGGCGGTCGCAGAGCGCGCAGCTCAGCCGCTTCTCGCCCGTGTGCACGACCGTGTGGTCGCGCAGGTGCGCGCTGTCCGTGAACGACTTGCCGCACGCCGGGTGCATGCACAGGAAGTTGCGGAGCCGCTGCGCGCCGGGTGCGCGCCTGCGCTTCCGGCTGGCGGCGGGCTTGGCGAGCGCGGGGGGCGGCGGCGGGAGCACGAGCGGCGGCATCTGGGCCGTGAGCCGACTGCCTGGCGGGGACGTGCTCGCGAACCCGCGCGCTCGCGTCAGCGGCGACAGTTGCGGCGGCGGATGCTGCTCGTCGCTGACCGTCCAGTGCGCTCCGCCGCTGCTGGGGCCGCTCCAAGTGGTGAGAGAGGTCGAGAGGCGCCACGAGTGCGCGCTGCTGCTTCCTCCGCTGTCGTTCGCGGGCAGCGACGGCGTGGGCGTCGGAGGCGGCAGCGTGCTCAGTACGGACGTGGCCGTCGACATGGTGGCGAGCGCGGTCGCGGCGCCGCTCGGCGCCAGCAGCGGCGTCTGGCTCGCGTACAGCCCGCCCAGCGGCGTCGGCGACCAGTGGAAGGCCCCCGCCGACGACGACGACGCCGACGATGGCGGCGCGCGAGCAGCGCCGGCCGAGCGCGACGCCCACGCCGTCCCGCCGGGCCGACTCGCGTCGCTGGCGCCGTAGAAGCCGGCCGTGAACGCCGAGGTCGGCGACGCGGACGCCGCGCGCGACGCCACCATGGGCTCGATCTCTGAAGCAAGGCACACGTGGGTGAGGCCCCGCAAGCGCGACGAGCTCATGCGGCCGGCAGCCTCGCACCTTGGTGGAGGAACGCGGCGGGCATCATGTTGGGCGACGTGGACGCCGAGGCGGACGCCCCGCGGCCGTAGCGGTACGCGAACCCACCGGCCGGCGACGCCCCCACAGCCGCGCGGCGGTCGACGGACGAGCGGCGCGCGCCCGCAGCCGGCGCTGGACGGTCCGCGGCCGACGCGTCGGCTTCGTAGGCAGCCGCGGGCCCTCGACGCGCGCGCGGGGCATCGCCATCCGCCGCCGCCTCCATCGACCTTTGACCGGCGCCGACAATCGCGAGAACGTCGCGGGAATAGCGGGTGTGGATTGGCTGAAATACTCGCTGTCTTTTTTCAAATATTGTGCGTTCGGATTGGATAATAACATCACAGCATGCGATGGTGTATGACACACCAGTATACGCTCCATGCCTGTCAAAGATCGATCGTCTACAGGTTGCTGGAGCCGGCGGGCGACGCCTGCGCGTGGTACAGCGGCACGCCGGTCTCCACTGTGGCTGCGTCCACGGGGACCGTTCCGCCGGTCGCTGGTGTCGCTGGTCCTTGAGCGGTGCCGGTGAACGCGAGCCCGACGGTCAGCGTGAAGCAGACGGCGGACAGGAAGGAGAAGACAGTGGCGGCCGTCAGGCACCCGCAGCGCAGCGCACCCGAGTAGTTGCCGTAGTAGCGGTCGCAGCTCGAGATGAGGCTGGATGCGGCCATGGCGATCCCTGCAGCTAGCAGCAGTAGCGCTAGCGCCACGTCCACGACGACCTCGTGCGGCCGCTGCATGCGCGGGAACAGGCGGAGGGCGTCCACGGCCACGAGCTGGACGGCCGCGTACACCGCGCCGCTGTACGTCATGAGCAGGTTGAAAGTCGTCGCGGGGCTCCCGAGCGTCACTCTCCACTCGCTGTAGCCGTATGTGCGGAACCCCGTGGCGGTGAACACGAGCGCCAGCAGGCAGCAGACGAGCTGCAGTCCGCGGAACACTAGACGCAGGTACGTGCGCATGCCCGGGGCCAGCTCGAAAGCCATCATGGAGAGTGAGGCTCACTCTTGGCTTGGTCGCTGGCGGTGAGGTCCTATCTTCGAGTCAAATGATAAAGTGAATGGTGCTGGGATCAAGCGCCGCTTCCACCAGCGCCGTCGAGGGTTTACGATCGAGTCGATCGCGGCGCCTGCGTCATTGTCGGTGTCGTGTGGCTCCGAGCGGCCGGGTCTGTGATCTCCCGCCTGGATTCTCCAATGCTCTCGAGTGTCCAACTCGACGGTGCGGGGTGCGTTGGAGACGCGCCAGTGAGTAACCCGCACGGGTTCTTGTTGACGCCCCGCTTCAACGGCTCGGGCTCTGACAGCGAGAGGAGCGCGAGGCTCGAACGAGCAGCAGCAGGGAACGAGGAGGAGGAGAAGGGGGGGAAGGAGAAGGAGAGGGAGAAGGAGAAGGAGAGGGATCGCCGCTTTGGACGACACAGTTGTGGACGCCAATGCGATCGTGGTTGAGCCCCATGATCACTCGTGAAGATTTGAACGGCAGTGTGTGGCTGGAGGCTGATCACATGTCGCAGGAGATGGCTACATATTGCTTTGTCCGGTGTAAAGAGTGGCGTTCGTAATTGGATGATCCGCTCAACTGTATAAACCAGCCCTTTGTGAGCATAAACTCTCCAGGCGGGCGTTTCCGACCGACCACAATGGTTGTCATGGGAAACACCCTTCAACCTGCAGAGCCACAACGCAGCGGCTTCGCTCACGCCGTGTCTGCTCGAACCAGCACCTCCAGACGCGCCAACGCCGCCGCCAGTCGCTTGCTGGCGCTGCCTCCTTCGTGGTCTCCCACTGCT
The DNA here is from genome assembly GCA_023338075.1 of Phytopythium litorale. NCBI lineage: Eukaryota > Oomycota > Peronosporomycetes > Pythiales > Pythiaceae > Phytopythium > Phytopythium litorale. The sequence continues at coordinate 3,078 of JAADYB010000733.1, read as the reverse complement.
GTCTCAGCACCACCATCTTCCGCGTTGAAATCAACGCGGCGGCTGAGTAATCTGGTCAACACGCGCGCGTACCGGAGCCTCCTCTTCGACCCGGGGACTGCGGCAGATGAAGATCCGGAAGGCAGCGTCGTGACCAACATGGTGTCTGTGGTGGACGCACTTCGGGTTCCGTTGCCTTCGCTCGAGTTGGATTCACCTGGGTCGGCATCTTGAGGCGCCTCGGGTCCTGCATTCTTAACAGCATCACCAAGCATGACAGCCTCGAAGAGCCCGCACAAGCTTTCACTGGTGGATGGCGTGGACAAGAGCGCCTCAACGTCGGTTGCCTGCAAAACCTGCTCGAGAGCGAGCTGAGCCGCGCTCTGCGGCGTCCACTGGGTCTCCAGCATCTCGGCCAGCTCCGGAGACGCCCGCTCCAAGTAACGCGGACCACGTGCAGCGTACAACGCACTGAGGTCCTTGTGCGCATCCATCTTGGTCAGCAACTGCAGCGCAAGTTGAGCGCTGGCATTGAGTGAATAGAGCGCACGCGAAGGTTAGTCAACAGTGAGCCGCTCGTAAGCAGCTGCCGTGGACTCACTCTGCTGCAATCGAAGCGAAAACTTGGCGCTGGCTGCGGTCGGTCGCCGCCTGGTGCTCGAAGTCGTCCCGGAGCGAGGCCACGCCTGCAAGGAGGTTGCCAAGCTCGAACACTCGCTGGCGTACGCGTTCTATGTCCGGCAGCCGCCCGCACTGTAGGAAGTACGCCGACACTGCCTCTGTCCCTCGCCCTACCCGATACATCACGCCATCGTTCATCAGTGCCACAAGAATGCAATGAATGGATGGAGCATGCGCTGGCAAGCCTCCACGTACGATCCAGCAGTTGTGCAACTTGAAGCAGCAGCACCGAGAGCACTCGTCGCACCGCCAGGCTTTCCAACCCGGTTATATGGCGTGTGGACATGGCTTCGAGCACGTCGAGCACATGCGGGAGTAGAGTCCGATCCAGCGAGCCACTCATCATGCACCTGAGCACCTCGAGCGCCGCTGTAGTCTGCGCAGCCGACAAAGACGTGACAGCCGCATCTTCATCCCCACGCACTCGGACCAGCAGCAGCGGCATGTACGTGTCTGGCGCTGTGAACCTTCCCGTGAGCTGCGCGACCTGCCGTAGCCGCTGCGCGTCCTCCTCTTCAACGTCGACATCTCCAGGACGCGGCCACGTCCTCAGCAATGTCGATAGCAACAGGTGCAGCTCCGACGTGACGCTCTCTTCGCAGAACACCAAGATGCACGTGAGCAGCCGCAGTGCCCGCGCTCGCGTCTGGTGCTGCCAGTTGCCCACTTCCCGCAGCACCGGGTTCAAGAACCGCTTCGCTCTAGCGCGCACAAACAGCCGCATGCCGAGCGACGGGCGACCGGCACTGAACGGCACGGGAAGCGGGCTCGTGTAGTTGTAGGTCGGGTTCTTCCCGTCCACGCCGTACTGCTTCATCTCGAGCACTTCCTCGCCTTGCTCGCGCTCGTAGCGTTCGCCCAATTCTCGAAGCGTCGACATCGCGAGACTGGTCATGTCCTCGCAGTCGTCGCCGAGGCCGTTGAGCAGGTACGGCAGCAACCGCGACTCGTGGTCATATCGGTCTGGCAAGTTCAGCATCCAGTCGCTTATCATCTCGATGAATGCCAGCCGAACGCGAGGGTTGGTGTCCTGTCCGAGCTTGGCGAAGTAGTTGACGCGGACAGAACTCGCCTCCGCGCCGTAGAAGGCAGACACAGGGATCACGTTCTCGTCGCAGTAGCCGAGCAGGTCCACGATCGCCTCCGAGCCGCTGCCCTTACACTTGGCAGTGTCGGGACACGTGACAAGCGCTCGGACGGCGTGGATGGCGGCGACTCGGACCCTTGCGAGGCGATTGAGCAGCAGTTTCGGAGCCAGCGACCTCACGAGCGCGACGGAGAAGTGCTTGACGACCGACACGAGGTTGTCGCTCAGCAGCCGGAGCGTCGCGCAGCTCTCGATCGCGACTTCATGGTAGTCGTCATGAGCGCAGGCCAGCAGGATCAGCAAGGTATCGAAGGCGTACGCATGCAAGATCGAGGCCGCCTTGAGTCGGAGGAGCGCGTTGCGAAGCACGGCGTCGACGAGACGCAGCAGGAGCAGCCGGATCTCCTCGGACGACTCCTTGGTCGTCGGGACGCCGCCGCGCTTGAGCTGCTGTAGCTTCTTCTCCTCGTGGTGGCGCTTGAGCTCCGCGGCGTCGACGAGAACGCGGCCGCGCTTGAAGGCGTCCAGCAGGAACGAATCGCGCGAGAATTCCTGCTGCTGCTCGTCGTACGCGAAGGGGCTGTCAATGCGCGCTGCGACCGCCGGCATGAGGTACGGGAGGTACCGAAGCAAGTCGTTCTCGCGAGCGAGGAAGTGCGTCGCCAGTCGGACGCTCACCTCGCGCACCTTCTCCACGCGGTCATTGAATCGCTTGAACAAAGGCTTGGCAAGCTCCGCGAACGCGTCCTCGGCTTCGTCCTCTGAGTTGGAACCGGCCGCATTGCTTGTGCTGTCGGGGCTCAGGAAGTGAGCTTCTAGCGCCAGCGCTGCTTGCTTCCGCTCGCTCTGAAGATCTGAGCTCAGCCGATTGACCTCGCGATGCAAGCTGAAGCCACCAGCAATGATCTTGGTACTGCCATCGACTGGTCCGCTGCGTCGGACTTCAGAAGTCCCCGTCACATTCAGTCGAGCTGTCGCGATGTTCGCTACTTGATCCACATGCTTCCGCTTCGGTTTGGCTGTTGTACCAGCCGCGGATGCAGTCGCCATGGACCGGCGTAACAGCCGCGCGACACGATCGTCCTGGTGTCTGGTCTCGCACGACAGCTCGTCCCACAGCGCGTCCGTCGAGCTCATCGTTCCCCAGCGCCTGCTCGTGCTGCCTCGCGCCGCCTTCTTGTTGCTCAGTAGCGCTGCGCCTCTCACAGACGCTTTGAGAAGCCCGAGAGTCTGCCGATCGCGACGGTTCGCGGTCCATGTTGGATCGGTTCGGGGACGTCAAAGGGCACGGATCCGTTCAAGAACGATTCTTGACATGGGTACGGAAGTGT
>JAADYB010000732.1:0-14120 GCA_023338075.1 Phytopythium litorale | reverse complement strand
GACTTCGCCAGACAATCCCCAGCAATGAAACGTTGATAATGTAGTTAGTCACTCCGCTCACTTGGTCAAGGAACGGGACTGGGAAACCAATCACCATCGCGATCAGGTAGTTGATGCCCACATTTGCAGCCACGGTACACAACACGATTCCTGCGATTTGAGTCGTTGAGAGTGGAAGCTCCGGGCTGAACTGCGTGGAGAACTGCTCGAGTAGACAGACACTGAATACGGCATATGACATGAACTCGCGCGAAGAACTTGAGGTTGCGGCCAATGACAAGGCTAGGAGGATCCAGTGGCACGACTTCGACGGCCAGCATGACCAGGAGGCAAGGTAGCGGTGTGCGTGTGATCGCTGCAACCACTCGTCAGGGGAGGGTCCTGTTGGCGAATTCGCGCAGCGCCAGGACGCGACGAGCTGGGTAATGACCATGGCGTTTGAGCTGCGCTGCGACCCAGAGCTGGCGAACGAGTGCATATGTGCTGTCTGCAAGGCATGACGTGTTCCTTGCCAATTGCGCATCGAGCTTGAAGGCGCGAGTGGTCTTCGATGCGATTATTGTGGTGGAGGAAGACGCCGCGGTCGCGACCGCGCATGGTTGTGCTAACGAGAGCGTTGCTTCTGCGTCTTGACCCTGCCACTTGATCTCTTATAGTGTTTCTGCCAAAGCGGGCATTTCGATGACACAGCTGTGCAGTGTCTGCAAGCACGGATGTCAACGTAGGTTTCCTCTTCAGCTCACCTCTACAACGGTCATGAGCAAGCCACCGTTCACCATTATTACTGAGTAGTGGCACCGCTAGCATTGTGTAAGCGCCGAGCGCAGTCGCTCCTTATCGGTGTGCTGCTGGGTCCGGACGCTCGGGTCCATCGCCAACGCGCGCTTCTTGAAGCGGAGGCTCTCGGTTGCTTCATGCAGCTCCGCCTCTGCTTTGTCCTTCGCCTGGATCCCATCACGCACAGCGGACGACAAGCGCGCGGGTACGAGCAGCGGCGTCGCGGACGTCGCGTCCCCGAACAACTGCCTCCGAAGCGCGTCCAATGCGGATCGCTTGACGGAGAACACGCGCTGCCATTCAACAGACAGCGTCTGTTTGTCGTCGCGCAGCTTCGTTTCATCTGCGGAGGCGCGCTCGGCAAGGCGCTCGAGCTCATCGAAGGTGCGGAAGCGGGCGGCAGACGACCGCTTGTCGCTGTCGCTCTGTCCCCGACGCTCATGGATTGTGATACGCTCCAGGCGAGTGAACACCGCGTGCGCGACCTCGTCCGCGTCCCTGATGCTCGAGCGAGCGAGCTGTGTCGCTGGCAGCGATGACCATTGATCCACAGGAAGCGACGAATCCACACTGTGCGCTTGAAGTCGTCCTTGAGCGCGCGCATTGGCAGCGGCGAGGTCTCTGAACAGACAGCCGAGCGTCTGCTCGACGTGCTTGAGCTCAGCGAACTCCTCGTCCAGCAACCGGTGCGTCAGTCTACAAGACGCACGCTGGTTAGTGTGGCCAAGTCACTGGACGAAACAGCGAACGCAGCAGAAGGAGTCGACGCACCGGAGGCGGCCGTACTGGAGGTCAAGCGCGTCCACGAGCACACGCAGCTGCAGGAATCGGCGCTCTTGTCGCCACAGTTTTTGCTCATAGCTGCCGATGAGCACGGACGTCGTCTTGAGGAACGCCATCTCCTCGAACGCGCGCGGCAGCAGGCGCTCCTGGTACTCCGCCAGCTGCTTGCGCGTCGCCGCGAGCGCCATCGTGAGCGTCGAGCGTTGGGCCGCGACCGCGTCGGCGCTCATCAGCTCGTACTGTTGTTGGAGGCGGTGGCGCGTCTCGCGCGCCTGCCTCCGCCGCTCGGTCGCGCGCGCGAGCTCCAGCTGTGCCATCAGCGCGTCGTACTCGCTCGCCACGAACGCCTTCTCCAGCCGCGCGAGCTCGACGCAGCACCGGTTGTACACGTATATGTCCTGCTCCTGCAGCTGCAGCTGCTGCGGGTCGACGTCGTGGAAGAACCACGCCGTCTTCTGTCGGTTTCGCTGCTCCTGGTCCTCCTCCCGCTTCTTCATGGCCGCCAGGATCTTCGGCACATCCGTGTTGATTCGCTCCAGAGTCGCGCGCTCCGTGTCCAGCAGCGTCGCCAGCGACTGCTGGTACACGAACGACCGCAACCCCACCGACTCGCCAGCAGCACCCGCCTCCTTGCTGTCACCTGCCGCTCCGAGGTGCTCGACCAAGGCGTCGACCTCGCGGCCGCTTGGCGCCTCCGCCAGCCGAGTGGCGACGCTGCCGCTCGCGGCCGCCGTCTCCTGAACACGCCGCTGCCTGTCCGCTGCCTGCGCGCCTGCGTCTGAGCGGCTCGCGTGCTTGTGCACGAGCCTGGTGAGCCGCGCGTTCTTGTCCTCGGCGAGCCGCAGTCTGCGCTCGAGCGCGTCCACCTGGCCCTCGAGCCGCGCCTTGCGCCGCTGCAGCTCGTCCAGGGTCTCGCGCCCACCCTGCTGCTGCTGGGCCACCGTCTCCTCCATGGCGAGATCCTCTTCGGCCAGCAGTCCGCCGTACTCGCCGCGCGAGAGCGCCAGGAAGAGCGCGTACTCGCCAGCGCCATGCAGCTGCCGCTTGACCGACAGCCGCGGCCGCGCTGCCGCCAGGAACCAGCCCAGGAACGCCTGCACGCGCACGGACGGTAGCGAGAAGAGCGCGTCCAGCGCGTCGGCACGCAAGGGAGGGCCGTGCGCGACGTCCTCGGGTGCGTAGCCGAGCTCCAGCAGCAGCGCCGCCAGCGCCGCGCCATTCCCGGCCATGCTCGTCATGCTCGTTTGTTCGATTTGCTTGGCATCTTCCACGTCCTGCTTCTGAGCCGCATCTGATTCCACGCCCTGCTTCTGAGCCGCATCTGATTCCACGTCCTGCTTCTGACGATGCCGGCGCTGCTTCTCTTGTTGTTCCTTGCCAAATTGTTCCTTGCCAAACTCGTTCTCTGTGAGAATGAAGGGGAGATCCTCGCAAAGTGCTCGATCTTTTCGGTTAGGAACGTTTTGCAACACATATCTGTCGCACGTGAACCAAAACTGAGTGAATCGTTCGCGCTCATTTTTCGGGTTGAGAAGCGAGCATCAGTATGAGCGAGAAGGAGGATGTGGCGGCGGCCGCGGCCGTGACGGAGGAGCAGGCGGCGGCCCCAGCGGCGGTCGCGGGGGACGCGGAGACGCCGGCGGCCGGTGAGCAGGCGGAGGCCAAGGTGGAGGACGCGGTGGAGGAGGTGACGCAGTCGCTGGAGGAGATCCTGGCGCTCGGGCAGGGCCTGGACGACCAGGACTACAAGGCGGAGCTCGAGGTGCTGCAGAACGACCCCAACTCGAACCTGTTCTCGGCCGTGACGTTCGAGGAGTTAAACCTGTGCGTGTGCTCGTTGGTGTGGGGCTGAGGAGGAGAAGGGGGAGGAGGAGAGGAACTGACGCGTCGCGATCGAATGGTTGGTGCCGCGTGTGCAGGCCCGAGCCGTTGCTCAAGGGTGTGTACGCCATGAAGTTCTCCAAGCCGTCCAAGATCCAGTCGGTCGCGCTCCCGCTCATCCTCGCCGAGTACGCATCGCTGCGTGTTGTGATGTGTCCGTGCGCGGCCCTCGCTCCCTGTGTCCGGCGAACTAACAGCGCGCGCGTGTCGACGACAGCCCGCCGGAGAACCTGATCGGCCAGGCGCAGAGCGGCAGCGGCAAGACGGCCACCTTCGCGCTCGGCATGCTCTACCGCGTGGACCCGAGCGTGCGCGCGCCGCAGGCGCTGTGCGTCGGCCCCACGCGCGAGCTCGTGCGCCAGATCGCGGCGGTGGTCAAGGCCATGGGCAAGTTCCTCGGCGACGTCGACGTGTTCCTGGCGATCCCGGGCAACGACGTGGCGCGCGGCGACACGCTGCACTCGCAGATCGTGATCGGTACGCCCGGCAAGGTGGAGGGCATGATCAAGAAGCGTCTGATCGACACGCGCCAGATCAAGATCTTCGTGCTGGACGAGGCCGACGTGATGGTGTCGGAGGACGGCCAGCGCGAGCGGTCGGTGGCCATCAAAAAGATGATCAAGAACCGCGCGTGCCAGTTCCTGCTCTTCTCGGCCACGTACGCGGACGACGTACGCGAGTTCGCGATGAAGATGGTGCCGGACCACAACATCATCACGGTCAAGAAGGAGAAGCTGACGCTGGACGGCATCAAGCAGTTCTGGATCGACTGCGGGTCGCGCGAGAACAAGTTCAAGCTGCTGTCGGACATCTTCGCCATCCTGACGATCGGCAAGTGCGTCATCTTCGTGCAGTCGCGCGAGACGGCCAAGACGCTGACGCGCCGCATGCGCGAGAACGGGCACTCGGTCGGCATCCTGCATGGCTCGGACATGGCCAAGGAGGTGCGCGACCAGGTGATCGACGAGTTCCGCGCGGGCACGACCAACGTGCTGATCACGACCAACGTGCTGGCGCGCGGCATCGACGTGGCCGGCGTGTCGCTCGTCGTCAACTTCGACATCCCGCTGACGCGCGACCAGCGCCCCGACCCGGAGACGTACCTGCACCGCATCGGCCGCACGGGTCGCTTCGGCCGCAAGGGCTGCGCCATCAACTTTGTGTTCGACCGCAAGAGCAAGCAGGACCTGGCCGAGATCGAGGAGTACTACCAACGCCCGATCACGCAGGCGCCGTCGGACGACATCGAGGCGCTCGAGAAGCTGCTCCAGTGGGATTGAGCGGGCTGTAGCTAGGATATGCCGTGGCTCAAGAACGTTCGTAGGACGGCAGACTAGAGGCGGCAGGGCAATCGAATCAACACAGGAGCCGAGCGAGGCCCCGAGTCCTCTCGTCACAGTCAGTCAGCAGCATGTCTCTCTGCTCCAGTTGCTAGGGGCCACACCACCTCATCCGCACTGGGATAGCAACGCATTGCAGGTTTCCATTGAGAGAGGGAGGGAGTCCACTGGAAGCGCAATGCACGCGCATTGCCTCCCTTCAACTGGATGCGCGTCAACCTGCTTCTGGTGCTGATGCCCCCTTGGATGGTTTCTCTTGGAGTTTGTATGCCATCGTCAGGGGATCAATACTGACGCGCTCGTCGTCATGCTCGACCAGCCAATCAGCGCGTCGGAACCGCGTGAATGCGCGTCACCAACTGCTGCTGGTGCTGGCATCACCATGATGCCATTCGCGTCGCGTCAGTCTCCGCTCGCATTCACATGCTGGCGCTCCGTGAATGTGAATGCGCGATCGGTTTGTCTGGGCGACTATTCATATCGGGGAGTGCCCCGTGGTGGGCTCGGCGGTTCGCTCAGTTCGCGATCTGCTCCTGCCTGCGCAAGCGCCTTCCTGTTGGTTTTGCCCCGCACCTCTCTCGATAATGACGGCCGGCACGACGCTGCAAGTGGCGCCGCTGGTGGTGCCCGAAGGCTCCGCCGTGGACTTTGGCGCGGTGATTACCAACGCTGACGTGGAGCACCTGACGGACGAGGACTTCGAGGTCATCCGCGACGCGCTCTACCGGTCGCACGTCGTGGTGCTCAAGAACCAGCAGGGTGTGTCGGCGCGCGCGCAGTACGAACTCACGCGGCGCTTCGACCCTGTGTCGACCAACTACGGGCACGGCAAGACGCTGGATGTCAAGCGGTCCGTGCTGCACCCGGACCTGAAGACCGTGCCGCACCAGCCGCAGGTGCAGGTGATCGGCAACGGCCACTACGACGAGTACGAGGGGCTGCAGGACTTCACGCTCAAGCACCCGCATCACAAGGTGTTCCACAAGACGGCCGTCCCCGAGGACGAGGACCTCGACTTCACGCGCTTCTACCGCTGGCACATTGACGCGGCGTTGTACGCGCTCAACCCGCCCAAGGTCACGACGTTGCTGGCCGTCAAGGTGCCCAAGGGCCGGCGCCAGACGCTGCGGTATGACGACGGCTCCGACGAAGCGCTCGACGTGCCGCTCGGCACGACGGCGTTCGTCTCGGGACAGAACATGTACGCGCTCCTGTCCGACGACGACAAGGCGTTCGTCCGCGGCGCCAAGGTCGAGTACGCGCCGCACCCGTACGTCTGGATGTCACCCGCCCGCTCTCGCTCGGACGGGCTCGGACTGGTCACGGAGGGGCTCGAGCTCCCGCTCGAGGAGTTGCCGCCTGTGGACGAGAAGGCCGTCAAGGTGCTGCCCATGTGCTGGAAGAACCCGGTGACGGGCAAGCTGGCGATGCAGGTCCACCCGAGCGCCATCCGCGCGATCCACCTGCCTGACGGGAGCAAGATGACGGACCTGGAGGAAGTGCGCGAGCTCGTGCACCGGCTGCAGCGGCCAGCGATCTCTCCCCAGTTCGTGTACCCGCACGACTGGGAGGAGGGCGACCTGGTGCTGTTCAACAACCAGGGCGTGCTGCACTCGGTCGTGGGCGCCTTCGCGCCGCACGAGAAGCGCCTCTTCCGCCAGTGCAACCTCGCCAGCAGCGAGGGCGTCATGGGCCCCGACGGACAGCTCTACGAGTGATAGACGGAGGTGGCGAGCGGTAGATGCTTCGCCCAAGTGAAGTGAAGGTAGTGATCGTCCATCGAGCAACAATGAAATGCATCTTCAAGAGCTTTGATTGACGAAATGGCACTAGCGCGAGGAATCTCGTTGTTGTGACGGATACTCCTCAGCACGTATAGCACTATACATGCTCGGATAAGATGGCGTGTATTATCCGGAACTCAGGGACGCACACTCTTTCCGACCAAACCGACGCGACCATAATTTCCTCATTTCCGCGTCGAGTATCTTGCAAGCATACTGAAAGCAAGAGAGAGAGAGGACCGATCCGCGAAGCGCTGTCATGGCGGCCGAGATGGCCGCGGCGCGCGCGCGCTTCCTGGCGCCGAGCGACGGCAGCGCGCGGAGGGAATCGCACCACTCGCTCGGGGGGATGGAGGCGGTCGCGTCGGTGGGTCGCTCGGTCTTCAGCTCCGGGTATCAGAGGCGCTACGGGCCGGACGAGACGCGGTACGTTGCCGACGAGGCTGATATGGCGGCGTGGGTGTCAGCCAAGCGCGAGTTCAGTGAGGAGCGGCTGGCGAGCGGCCTGTCCTCCACCACAAGCTCCACTGCCGCTGGTCGGACGTGGCGGGATGTATGGGGGAGCGTGGACGTCGACGCGGGCGACGCCATGGAGGACGCCAAAAAGCTGCCGCCGTCCCCTGCAACGGAGACCCCAACCTCAGGCCCGCGGCGGCAGATCTCGATCGCCAACCTCCTGAGCGACGCGCCGTCGACGTATGATGAGTACGTCGTGCAGCGGGAGGACGCCAAGCCGCCAGTGGTGCTGCCGCCCGTGGACGACGGCGCGGTTCGCATCAAGAAGGAGCCCGTCGCCATCAAGCTGACGGCGTGCTCCCCACCTCTGTCGACGCCGACGGCCAGTCCGACGACGCTGGCCATGTCGACGATCCCGGAGGCGTTCCAGCGCACGCAGTCGTTCGTGTCGGCGCGCGATTTCTTCGTCCCGCCGTCGCTCGACGCCGAGACGGACGGCACGCGGCTCGAGTGCACGATATGCCAGATCTCGCTCGGGAATCGCGTCTACAGCCTCAAGCGGCACCTGTTCCGCCACCACCCGCACGTGTTTCGCGTCGCTGACAGCTTTCGCAGACTCGACAGCCCGTCGTCGGCTTGCCAGTTGGACTTGGTGTCGCCCACGTCCACATCCTCGACGTTGTCTTCTTCCAACTTGTCGGTCAAGATGGAAGCGGTCGAGGAGAAGAGCAGATGCCAGTGCGGCTCCTCCCAGCGCTACCCTCCCGTAGTGCTCGCATCCAGGAAGAGCAGGGTGTCGAGCGCCGACCAAACGGACAGTGAAGGGCGTGGGTTCACTGCCCTGGGGAAGCGGAAGCACGCGTCGCCTCGTGATGGCGCGGACGATACGAGCCCGTCCAGGGCCAAGTTCAAGGAGCTATCAGCGGGAAACGCGACGGCGAAGATGAACGAAGCGTTTGCGAGCTGGTTGAGCTCCGACGTGATCCCCATGGAAGCGATCAACAGTAAGTTGTTCCGGCAGTTTGTCGCGCTGGTGAATCCGACCTTCAAGATCCCCAAGGTGGTCGTGCGCGCCTCGAATGTGCAGCAGAGGTGCCAAGCGCACGACCGTGGGGACATTTTTAGCGATGGTGACGCGGATTGCGACGCCTACTGCGACGACAAGAACGCAACACGCGCGGGTCAAGAACAGCAGCGAGTTATGACTGCCTTGTGCATTCATGGAGACGGCGGACCAGCCCAGGTCGTCCGGAACGTGCCGGTACCCACACCACGGCGCGATGAGGCTCTCATTCGCGTCCTACGCGCCGGCATTTGCGGCACGGATCTCGCGATGATGCGGCAATACAAGCTGGGATACGCGGGAGCGCTTGGCCACGAGTTCGTGGGCATCGTGGAACAGCTTGGTGCTGACTTTGATGGCGACGCGAGTGCGCACGAGCGCTGGATCGGGAAGCGAGTCGTCGCTGAGATCAACATCCCGTGCGACGACGCTCGTACGTGCGAGACGTGCGCTGCCGGTCTCGCTGCGGGGCAGAGCGATACGGAGACGCTGGCGCTTCCAGCCATCCGCCGGCGCAACCACTGTCCGCGGCGGGCATGTCTGGGGATTGTCCAGAGGCCAGAGCGCGACGTTGGCGGGGCGTTCGCCAGGTTCGTGGCAATGCCCGTGCGGAATCTGCATGCGGTGCCAGACAGCATTGTCGACGCACACGCGGTCTTCGCAGAGCCTCTGGCTGCAGCGTGTCGTATCACAGAGCAGGGTGCTGTGCACGAATCCGACGACGTGGCGGTCCTCGGAGACGGGAAGCTGGGCCTACTCGTCGCGGAGACGCTGCATGCCCAGCGCGCGGCAAAGTCGGTGGCCCTCGTGGGCAAGCATCGCGACAAGCTGGCACTCGCCAAGCACTTTGTCACGACGGTCTACGGGTTTGAAGACTGCAGCCAGCACGATGGACAGGACCAGGACGAGAGCCCAGCGTCGACGTCGCAGCGCGAACAGCGGCAGCGCGAACAGCAGCAGCAGGAGCTTGTCGAGCGCATCACAAGGCGTGACGGGCGTCGGTTCGACGTGTGCGTTGACGCAACGGGCTCGCCCAGCTCGCTCAGCATGGCCATGCAGCTCCTCCGGCCCGGCGGGACAGTCGTCGTCAAGTCGACCGTGCCGCCGTCACCGTCGCTCTCGCAGGCTTCCGCGGTGAGCGCGTCGCACGTGGTCGACGTGCGCGCGCTGTGCCGTAACCGGCTCCGGCTGCGCGGGTCGCGCTGCGGGCCGCTGCCCGAGGCGCTGCGTCTGCTGCGCGACCGGCGCGTGGACGTGCAGAAGCTCGTAGCAGGCGTCTACCCGCTCGTGCGCGGCGAGCAGGCGCTGGCGCATGCCGGTGCGCGCGGTGCGTTCAAGGTGCAGCTGCTCATGGGCGAGTGAGTGACCCGCGCATTGACTCGCTCCAGCCTGGAGTCCAGGTGCGGCCCTACTCACTCGTCATTTATCAGAGGTGATCCGTCCAGACAGTGCCGCGGCTCGGCATGGCGGGGAGGCAGGGTGGTGTCGCTCCCCGGGCGGAATACATACACATCGTTGGATCGGATGGGAGCGAGGTGCGTGCCGCTCCACCGCGACTCAACGTCTCGCCGTCTCCTTGGTGATCGGCCCCGCGTATACTTTCTGGACCCGCAGATGGACGCATGACGCGCCAAGGAGCCGGAAGGTGGCAGCCGTGAGTCTCCGCCATCCACATCCCCCACGAGAGTCGCCGAGATGCGTCGTCGATCCCGCGCCGTGGGTCGGCAAGCGCGTCTCGACGGCCCGCGGCGGACCGTTCCGCTCGCTCGGGGAGCGCGTGTCGGCACGCCGTGGCCAGGTGCGCCGCGCCTTCCGCCGCCAAGGGGGAACGTTCCCTCGCCTCCATGCACCGGCCGGGAACCCGCGCGGCGTGGGTCGCCTCGTCCGCATGACGCTGGCAGGTGTCGACACGCCGAGGGGTGAACGCCATCCAGCCGCCAGCTGGCGTCGGTGTCCGTCTGCCGGATCGATCGGTCGCCGTGCAATGCTGGCCGACCAGACCAGACTGCTCCCGGGCTGGCGCGGCCGACGTGGGGGTGGGACCCTCTCCAAAGCATGACGGTGTGCAATAGACGAGGGCGGATAGAGGGAACGTGGCAGACCCGCCAGGAGCAGACGACTGGCGGCGAACCGTTCGTCGCGCCTTCGCCTTCGCCTTGACTTGGGATCTCCATGGTGGCGAGCGCATCGAAAATGCCGAGCCAAAGGGAGTAAATGGAAGAAGAACCCGGAACGTTCGCGGCGAGGTGAGTGTCTCACCTGCGTGGCACCAAAAGGGCGATCCATATCGACTTGAACAGGGGAGCAAGCGCGTCGGATCGGTTTCGACGGGGGGGGGGGCACGAGAAACGAGCCGCGGGCTGTTGTTCTTCCGGCCAACAAAAAAAGAGAACGTTTCCCGAAAATCTTCTCGCATGAACCGATCTTATCCGACGAGAGGAATGCTCCGCGTCCAACCACAAGCTCCAGTTCGTCGAGCAGTAGCACCGCCCTGCCTGCGATTCGCAACGCATATGCAGTGCATGGAGAATCCCGGTCCGGTGGACGCGTCGTCGGCAGGTGAGCATTGCAGCTGGAGGGCTCCACGCGGTTTTCACTTGGGTCCAGTATGACATCTACAGGCTATGCGACAGCGCACGCGTCGGCCTCGGATTTGTGAAGCCATTCCATCCCCCGGTTTTGCGCGCTTCCGCGTTCGTTGAAGCCGCCCTACCGCCGTTTTCCGCCAATCCTGTTCGCCTATCACGGCCGCTCGCGCTAGGATTGGTTGAAATAAGATTCGAACAATCCACCCTCCACATACAAACGCCAACACAGATGGCTGCGATGCTGTGGTGGATTCTCCCCATCACGCCTCCGCCGCCGATCTCAGCCCTCCGTATACTGCCCCACCCCGAATGACTCTACGATATCTCCTTACATTGCTCCCCGGTTCTAATGGCATCGCGACACATCGTCCGACCTCCCGCGCGCAGCTGGAGCGGCCGCCCCCCACTTTTTTCGCCGCAGCCCCGCGCGTTCCCGTAACGCGCCGGCGCCTGGAGCTCGCGCGAAAGAGACGGGCCGGGCCGCCCTCCGACCCGCGATTCCGCCCCACGCGCCTCGGGTGGGCACACCGACCAGCATGCGGGGTGGATACGCCGACGTTCTGCCACCTGCCGGCCGCCCTCCCCCCGTTCTCCATCTCCATCCTCCGTTCCCGCCCGCGTTGATACGCTCGGCTCCGGCCCGGGGCTCGACTCCGCGCCATCCGTCCGCCCGCGCGCGGCTCGGCTCCGCCCCGCCCACTTCCCGTTTTACTGGAGACCGCGGGGACGACGTCACACACCCGCCCCACGCCCTCGCACTCACCACCCGCCCTGCACTGCACACGAGCGCCATGGTCTCCCAAGCGTACCCCACCGGCGCGGCCGAGCTCCTGACGTCCTCCTTCGCGCGCCGGCCGCACGTGGTGCCCACCGCGGCCGCCGCCATGCACCACTACCGCCGCGCGCCGGTGCCGGCGGCGTCTCCGCTGCAGACGTTGACGCTGCCGCTCCGCCACCAGCCGCCGACGATGCTGGCGGCCGACCCGGCGCAGCCCAAGCAGCGCTCGCCGCTGCTGTGCGGCTACCCGAGCAAGAAGTGCTGGAGCTGGCGCGTCGAGAAGCGCAACGGCGAGCTGCACAAGTTCTGCGAGTACCACCGGCAGAAGGCCAACACCAACCAGCGACGCATGGAGCAGCGCCGCAAGCTCGGCCAGGGCAAACCGCGCGGCGCCCGCCCCACCTCCACCTCCACCTCTGCCTCCAGCGACAACGCCAGCGCGAACACGAACGCCGGCGCGCTCAAGGTCGAGTGCGCGACGGCGCCGATGGCCGTCAAGGCCGAGCCGGTGGTCTCCGGCAGTCCACGGGGCGTCGACCTGTTCGACGGCGGCGCGTCGGCGGCGTCCATGTCGGCCGTGGCAGACGTGACGGCCGCGTACTCGTGGATGGACGTGGAGCTGGACGTGGGCCTGGACGCGGCGGTCGAGTACATGCTGTTTGACCCGGCAGCCATCGACATGGAGCCGTCCGACAAGCCCGTCGACCTGTACGAGGAGGACCTCTTCTTCCTCGAGCACTTTATCGACGAGATCGCGCACAGCGCCATGTGAAGGAGCAGAGGAGCAGAGCACGAGAGGAGCAGAGGAGCAGAGGAGCAGAGGAGCAGAGGGTGCTGTGTAAGTTATCGCGGGGTTTTGTAAGTTGTCCGGCAGGAAGGGAGGGGAGTCCAGCCCAGTTTTATATAGAAGTTAGGAAGGGAGAGCAGCGCGGATTTAGCCGCCGCCGCCAACCGGTCAGTCGATCTCCGGCCCACGATTGGGGGCCAGCGAAATGGAGACGCTGTAACAAGTGCAAAGTGTATCATCATGAAGTGTTGTCTCGCTATTCTCAATGGGCATGTTGCCACCAAGAGAGCGAGCGAAAGATACCCCTTGACGTCCTTTGGGAGGTGTCGACGCGCTTCCAAGTGACGCGAGCGCGTGGATGTACCACTGCGGGTGGGTCGTACCCCCAGTGATCAATCACGCATGGGTGCGGTGGGTCACTCGTTGGGTACGCATACGTGGATATGCCGTGGGGTGGTGACGACAAGCGCAGCGTGTCGAGACGGCATACATACGCGAAACGAGAGGAGATCAATGCGCTGTATCGCTCTGGCTCCGACCCACGCCAAGGCGGACAAGCCGAGCCGGCATGGGCGAACGGCAGGGGACACGGCGGGTGAGCCCTGAGAGCGATGCCAGTGACGCCCCGGTGTGGACAGCGGACCCACTATCGTGAGCCAGCGCGGGTTTGTTGATGACACAGACGCCATCGTCGGCTCGCGATCATGGCCGACAGCAAAAATGTCGTCAGCTTGGACGTCGAAACGGTCGATTTGACACTGCGGACACATTCGCTGGCAGACACGCACGCACGGCATGTGCCCAATCGGTGCAGCCTTGAGGAAGTTCGGCACGTCGCAAACGCGTCCAATCGTCCACTAACTTGGTCCATCGCGCGCATTCATGCTGTGTCCGCTTCACTGTCGCATTGCGAGCTGGGGACACGTGCAGCAAGGCGACAACACGAGTCCGCTGCGCCGCTGGCAGCCAGAACGCCCCCAAATTTATCCAGGCGGCCGGCCAACATGGCGCGCTGAGGACTCACCGCGATGGGTGGGTACCACGGCAGCCACTGACCGATTCTGAAGATGCCGCCACGACGCGACACTCGGATCGACAGACACTTGACGAGGCCGACGACGGCGCGGTGGGTGCCAACTGAACGGGTTGTCGCCGGTGGAAGAACCCCGACGAAGAAATCCCTCCCAGTCGAGGGAGACGCTTGCTCACGGAGTGAGACAGTAGCCAACACGAGTGCCGATCGAGTCAGCTACATGAGACTCTCCATGATGAGAGTGAATCTGAGCAGCCTTCCCCCCAAGGCACATCAACGGTGGCGTCGACCGCCGTCTGCTTGTGTGCCTTCACTATGCGGTGCATCCGCAAGTGCCAAGAAGTGCGGCGGCTGGACGTCGTCGATGGCGGATGCGACACCACGTTCTCGGCCCCGCACGTGCGAGGAAGAGCAAGTGCGGACACGATCCGCGACTCGGAGCGCGCTTGGACGGTCTGGAACGACGTTGCATGTGTTCTTGGCACATGAACTCCCACCCTCCGACGTGAATGAATGCACGACGCCCTCGTTTCCGAAGCAGAAACCACTTGGTGTTTGTATGGAAATCCGTTGAACACTTGTCGAATGCGTCCTCGCATCGCATAGAAGGGGGGTCAGTGCGTAGAGGCGTAGGGGTAGGGGCCAACTTCAAGACCGGAGGGCGGAAAACACCTTGCGCTCAGTATGCCGCCCACCCAAGATCGCGTCCCCACCGCCCACTTGGTCTCAGTATCGGATGCGCCGTTGGACCTGAGTCGCGTCGCGCACCAATGATGGGCGCCGCCATACAAACGCAAGTGACGGAACGCCGTCCACCCAAGCAAGTAGGGCCCGCCCTGATAACCCAAAG
>JAADYB010000731.1:0-14165 GCA_023338075.1 Phytopythium litorale | reverse complement strand
CCGCTTCCACCGCCGCCGGCGATCGCCTTGAAGCATCGCACGCCGCTATGTTTAGACGGCTCGGGGCGTCTTTATATAGCTCAGCGCCTTGCATCACTGGTCTCTGGTCTGGGCAAACCGACCCACCTCCGCTCCGCTCCTGCCCAGCGCTGACAGAGGCAAGCGCGCGTTCGAGGCGAACGACATGGGCGACTCGGTGGAGGACTCGGCCGTGGCCGACTTCCTGCTCATCCTGGAGGAGCACCGGCGCAACTGCGAGCGGCAGGGCAAGTACGTCGAGGCCGAGATCGCCAAGACGCGGCTGGAGGAGCTCAAGGCGCATGAAGAGAACCGGCGGCGCGAGGCCATGCGCTCGCGGCAGATCGCCGAGCGCCTGGGCGTCGAGGAGGCACACATGCTCGAGTTCCAGCAGTTCAACGCCGTCTGGGACCGCAAGATGGCCGAGTACGAGCGCAACGTGGAGCAGCTCGCGGTCAACATGCGGGTGCGTCTCCCTCGCTCTCTTCTTCCTCTTGCGAAGGTTGTCGAGCGAGTAGCACGCAGAGCGGTCCACTGACGCGCAGGGTCACGGGCAGGAGCGGCACCGCGCCGAGCTGCTCGAGTTCCAACACAAGCTGCTGGACAAGTCGCAGCAGAAGCCCAAGTTCTCCAAGGACCTGCTCAACCTGCGGCGCATCGAGGAGCACCTGGCTCGCCAGAAGGAGTGCGTGGCGGATCTTGCCCTGCCCGGTGGTGTGGTGCTCGATGCTAACGAACTCGGCTCTGCTCGCACCATGACAGCTACGGGGAGGCGCACAAGATCAAGCTCAAGTCGGACGCGCTCGAGGCGTGGGAGCTGGACAAGTGGCGCGCGCTCAAGCAGCAGGAGGCGCTGCAGCGAGAGGCCACCTTCAAGCAGCGGCAGAAGCAGGACCTGGACGCACTCGCCAAGCGCGTGCAGTCCGGCCGCGAGGAGCAGAAGAAGCAGCGCCAGGTCGACCTCGAGCGGTGCGTGGCTCGCCTGCCTGTACCCCCTACCTGCCGCCATGGAGACGCTAACGATGGTGGTGATGCCGCCCCGAAGACTGCTGCAGCGGTACCAGAACGTCAAGGCGGAGCTGCAGCAGCAGCAGAACCTGGAGCGCATCCGCTACGAGAAGGGAGCGCAGCGGCCGGCACCCGTCAGCGGGGCGACCAGCAGCGCCGCTGTCTGGACCAGGGGGTAGCGGCGCAGCCGCCCTACCCGGTTCCTTTCTCTCTCTCCATGCATGCATGCTGCGTAGACACACCGTAACGACACGATGTAGCGGGGAATAACGTACACGTTGGCTCGGTTTGTTGCTGGCAGTGCCCACTCTCGTGCTCCACTCGTATTGAAAGCCTTGCCGCCTTGGACTCCCGCGCGAGCTTGGCAGGCAGGCGGCGTCTTCGCCTCGCCGTGGACGGAGAAGCAGGTAGGGCGGCCCGCCCTGCGGTCGACGCGCTAGTCCCTCCGCACGGCCTTGAATGCCTTCTTGTTCTGCAGCACCATGTAGGCCATCGGCAGCAGCACGCCGCCCAGCAGGATGAGGAAGCCCGCCACGTAGGAGCCCGACGCGTACGACACCTCGGCCGCCATCTCGTCTCCTTCAGTCCAGCTTTTGATTATCCCAACGTAACCATATGTAACCGCGGTCTGTACCCGTACCCCCTTCCGTTCCTCTGGATCGTAACCCTGGTATCCGCCACACACTTTTCGAGACCCAACAACACCAGGCGACATGACCATGAAGATGGCGATGGCGCGGCGGCTCGTGGCGCGGGCGGCGGCGTCGACTGGCGGACCAGCGCGGTCCTCGCGCACTCATATGTTCTCGTCGTCGGCTGCGGAGGCGTCGGCGCCGGCGTCCGGGCCGCCGTTCCTGCGCTACTTTGTATACACGACGGGCATCATGTTCGGCATCCCGGGGGCCATCGGCGCCGTGTTCGTGTACAACCTGCGGTCGGACGACGAGTTCTACGCGCACTTCAAGGAGCGGTACCCGGACATGATCGCCGCCATCGAGGAGTACGTGACGCTGGACGAGTCGGCCGTGGCGCTGGCCAGCCGCGAGGACGTCGGGGACGTCGAGACGCCCGACGCACTGCAGCACGAGACGGTGACCGTGGCCGTGGAGCTGGCCTCGCGCCGCCGCGTGCGCTTCCGCGCGTCCGGCTCGGCCTCGCGCGAGGAGATCGTCGCGACGGCGCTGCGCCACTCGGAGACGCCTGACGCGGACCGCGTGCTGGCCGTGTCGATCGAGGACGAGGCGGAGGAGCTGGAGCAGGACGTGGTCGTCGAGGACATGACGGCGCCCGCCGCGCTGACGACGCAGCAGGCCTGGCCGCCGGCGCCGCGCACCTCGTGGGGCGACAAGCAGCCGACGCAGCCGCGGACGCAGCAGCCGAAGCCGACGCCCGTCAAGGCGGCCCAGAAGACCCCCGAGGCGGAGCTCCGGCGCGAGATCGCGGCCATCGTCGAGGAGCAGGCCGCGCTCGAGGCGTCCAAGTTCGCCGGGCGCGACGTGGACGACGCGGACGAGGAGATCGCGCGGCTGGAGGCGCGCAAGCAGGCGCTCGAGGCCGCGCTGCCCCGCAAGCGCTTCCTCTGGATCTTTTAGGCGGCTGGTTGGTCTGGAATAGACGGAGGAGCATCCATGTGGACTGCCGCCTTCCATGCGTGATGCCCTCCGGACGCCCTTCGAGCGGTAGAGAGCGCTGGACTTGCACTGACCGGCGTGGTGTCGTGAAGCGTGACGCTCCTCCTCTTCGAGCATGGCGACGGTATGCACTCTAGTAATGCCGGGTGTCTCTGCCGCGGCGGCAATCGCGGATCGGCCAGATACGCTGACGTGGACTCATTCAGTGGGAAAGCCGCCGTCGCGAGCGTTTCGGATCGTGTGATCCTCTTGGTGGGGCAGGATCGGCGCGGGTTACTCTTGTGCAAGCCAACCGGCAGGATCGGCGCGGGAAAAAGTGTAGGTTCTGGTGTGGACGACGACGACGTGGAGGTGTGTTCACACCCAGGTGCGCTGGAGGAGCGGCGTTCCCACTTCGAGCTTCGAGGCAACTGCGCCGCCCTCGGATTCTCTGCAAGCGATGACCAAATGATTGCGACGGGATGTTGCTCGCCACCACCTCGGTCTATCCCGCCCTCCCATGCCGATGCGGCATCATGCAAGCGAAGGACGTGTGTCAAACGATGCGGCGAGTCCATGCGAAAAATGTGAATACAAACTTGAAGTTGTTTGGTGATCGGGTGCATTGTTAGTGATTTTGTATCAAAGAGTTGAAGCATTCGCAGCTGCCTGTGAAAAAGTATCCATCCGTTTTACAGAAACGGATCTGATTTACGTTTGACTCGGACTCAGTGCTAGAAAATCGCCATTTTGTCGAAGTGTGACCACGAAAATCGCCATCATGTCCATGACGGCATAGTAAACCCAAGCGTCTTCCTGGTCGCGCGAAAACGCCGCGCGTCCATACTACGACCAAGTCACCTCTGGAGACTCGTCGACTCGGGCGAAATATTGGCGATGTCCTCCAGAACAACAGGGTCAGCAGGAATCAAGAAGGCGAGAAAAACAGGCAGGAGGATGCGCGCATGTGATCCGAGCCAAAGTCGATGGCTGCGCGCGATCAGGCGATCGGCAGCACCCACTCACCCCATGGAGGGGAAAGAGAGGAGAGGGGAGCCCGCCGCCCGCGAACGCCGGGCATTTCGGGGTTTGGCCGCTTCCTCTGCCGTCGCCGCCGCCATCTTCGCTGCAGGTTCGAGGCCGCCACGGCAAACGAGTCGCGGGTCGCTGAAAAAAAAAAGTATCTTGGCGGGAGGGCGGACGCGTCGTCATCCGCTTGACTGCAAGCAGCGCCTGGTTGGGGCCGGGCCGTGTGTCTTTGCAGCGTCTCGCGTCTCAAGTTGGAGCGCGGGACTCATTCCAGGATCGGCGCCGAGGACCGGACCGCGATGACGGTGGTCGACACGCCGCCGCTGAGCGGGCCGCTCGTGTCGGGCTGCTCGACGCTCGAGATGGACGTCGAGGGCCTCGCCGACGTGCGCGCGTTCGTGGACGAGGACGAGGACGCGCGCGCCGAGGCGGCGGGCGGCCCGTGCGACGCCATCCGCCAGTCGCTGCACGACGTGTCGTCCGCGCGCATCCGCATGTACCACCACCAGTGCGACCAGCGCCTCAAGATCGCCACGCGGCTGCTGCGCGAGCGCGAGGAGCGCGGGCAGTCGCAGTCGCCGGCGTCGGCTCCGACGCGGACGGGCAGAGGGCGGAGGGCTTCGCCCGCGGGCTCGGCCGCGCAGTGGAAGCTCATCCGCGAGAGCAACGACATCCGCGTCTTCCGCCAGCGCAGGGCCGGCTCGGCCGCGGGCAGAGCCGTCATGGCGTTCGGGACCGTGCACGGCTCGCTGGGCGACGTCATGAACGGGCTCTACGCCGACACGACGCGCGAGTCGCGCGTGCTGCACGCGCTGCTCAACCGGCGCTTCGTGGACGCGCGCGTGCTGCGCGTCGACAAGCGCGCGTGCGAGCAGCGGCCGTTCCAGTTCGCGGGCGTCACGTGGACGGCCGTCAAGATGCCGGGCCTCGGGCTCTGCAAGCTGCGCGACTTCCTGTGCTTCAAGAAGATGGACTGCTACCGGGACGACTTCGGCGACGACATGGGCTACGTCGTGCTGCAGTCCATCGACCCGATCGACGACTACGAGCGCACCTTCGGCCCCTCGCTGTCGCCGCACCGCGGGACCCGCAGCGCCGCGCACGCCGCCTCGCAGTCGACGCGCTATGTTCGCGGGCACGTGTCGCTCGCCGTCATCTTGAAGCGCGTGGACGACGACCGCGTGTCCCTGTTCGCGCACGGCGAGTTCTCGCCCAACGGCCGCGTCCCGCCGCTGCTGAGCGACCTGTGCATCGCCGACGCGCTCACGTCGATCGCCAACGCCGTGCGCACTGGGGAGGCCAAGAACCTGACCGCGCTGCTGCATGCGCCGTCCCTGCCGCAACTGCAGAGCCGCGTGGCGCTCGCGACCAAGACGACCAACACGGCGCTCGGAGGCAGGCCTCGCTGCGGCGTGTGCGCTCGTGCCTTCTACTTCTGGGACGCCCCGCGCGCGTGTCGAAGCTGCTGGACGCTCACGTGCCGCACGTGCCGCGTCACACGCCCCATCTTTTGCTCGCACTACCAGCACTTCCACGACGCGACCGGTGCGGTGGCGGCCACGACGGCCACCAGCAGCGTCGGGAGTCGGGCGTGCACCGAGACCTTTTGCCTGCTGTGCGTCTGCTCCGTCACGCCCAACGCTGGAGCGCTCGTCAACGTGCAGCTGCTCGCGCGGCTCGAGAAGAAGCGCAAGCGCTCGCCCCTGACCGCTGGCCGTCCGTCCACCGCGGCCGCGCTGCTCGGAGAAGGAGAGAGCAGATCGCTGTCCATGACGGGCTCCATGCCGGTGCTCGCGTCTGCGGACGACGACAACAGCTCGCACGTGAACGGGAACCGACCGACGTCCTCCATCTCTGTCACGTCGTCACGCCCCGAGTCGGAGAAGCACCAGCAGATGCGACTGAGTCTCAACCCTCGCCCCACCAAGCGCCGCTACGACCGCCCGTCGTACGACAACGGGAACAGGAGCGGCGGAGATAGCGGCGACATGCTCGAGGTGCTCGAGCACACGCACTATCCTCACGACGTGGACCACATGCTGACCATGCGGACAGACACGGACATGTCGTCTCTTGGCGCAGCGTCGCTCGTGAGCTTCTCTTCAGCAGACTTGCTCACTCCCGCGCCATCGACGACGTACTCGAACTCCAACACGTTGAGTCTTCGGCGAGGCTCCAGCTCCGGCATCGATGCGCTTCCATTCGGCGGCAGCTTCCGCAGGTTGACGAGCGCGATCAGCAGCGGCAGCGCCAGTCAACAGCCGACGTATCATCAGTACCATGTTGGGACCGGCGCTGGTGCAACGCTGCAAAGACGCCGTTCAATGCGGCAGAACCAGCAGCAGCAACAGCAGCAGGCGCTTGTGGCGCTGGCAGCCGCCCTTCAGCGGAAAGAGTCCATGACAATGGATGCCAACAGCAACGCGAAGCAGCCGCCGCGCCGCCGCGACCGCGACCACGACGACGAAAACGACGAGGACTACTACCAGAAGTTGCTACGCGATATGCTGCGCAGCACTGCAAGCACCCGCAGCCTCGCGCTGATGTCTTCGAGCAGCTTCAGCGGCGTGGATGTCGCCAGCCAAGCGACCAGCCACTCCACTTCGCTTGCGGATCAACAGCAGCAAATGCTGACGACCGAGAAGTCGATGGGCGGCCGGCGCAGTTCGCGGCAGATGCCGAGCCAGTCTCGCCGTCGGCGTGCGCGAACTGGACGCAGCTCAGGCAACTACTGAGTGAGGGATGAAGGAGAGAGGAATGGGTCAGTCCCTCTCCTGTGCATATCGCTATCTATCGAGTTTTGGGGAAGCAGCAAGTTGAAGCGTGTCTGTAAATACACGAGTGTTCCGTACCGCCCATCGTTGGCTTCCGCTCTCCACGTTCAGGAGTGTCCGCTGCTGCAGTGCGAACCTTGGCGCTGCAACACTGAGCTGATAATGTTGGTGTTGCCGATCCCGTTGCTCCCGGCACTGGCGGCAGACCGTTCACTGCCAGTCCGGTGGAAGGACGGCTTCCGCTTGAGCCACGAGAGTGCAGATGTCCCTCCTGGAGAAACTATCATGGTCGCAGATCCACGCGGTGGACGCAAGGATGAAAGCACGATGGGGATGGTTTTCTCGTTCGCGTCGTGCGACTCGGCGAAGCGATGGAGCTCTTCCTCGGTCGCGGCGTTCTGCTCCCTCGCCACGTGCGTCGAGAGATCCAAGTCCTCGACCGTGAGATTCTTCCCCACTGCATCGTTGCCCATTTCGCCAATCCCATTGTCACCCGAAGGAGGAAACAGCCACTTGTGGAGCGTGTCAGCGATCTCAGCAAAGGGCGGTCGCTGCTCCGGGTCAGCATCCCAGCACTGCTTCATCAACGGTTCAAGGCCAAGAGGAGCCGACCGAGAGAAATCGGCGGGCCGCAGCCCATCGTTGGCGACCTGTAGCGGCACTTGGAATGCATTGAGCGAGCCGTACGGGTCCTTGCGCTCCACGAGCTCCCACAGCACAATCGCGTACGAATACACGTCTGCCTTCTCCGAGTAGTCTTCGTGCCGGATGATCTCGGGGGCAGCCCAGAAAGGTGTCCCCACGAACGTGTACGCTTTGCTGGGATCAGCGAAGCGTGCGAGGCCGAAGTCGGCCACCTTGCACACAAGGTTGTCCGAGAGAAGGCAGTTCTTGGACTTGAGGTCGCGCTGCAGCACGCCCGCAGCGTGAACATGAGCCATCCCAGCTGCAATATCCAACGCTACTGTCAACACCATTTGATGCGGGAAAAAGTTGTCGGCGTCGCGCAGGTAGTCGTACAGCGAGCCATTCGTCATGTACTCCATGACGAGCACGTAGCAAGATGGCGTGAGACTTGCACCGATGAGCGTCAGTATGTTGGGGTGCTTGAAGGAGCTCATGACCCAAATCTCCCGCCGGAAGTTGCGCACAGCCTCCTCCAAGTGGTCCACGACACCTTCACGCGGCATGAGCAGCTTGACGCCGACCTTGGTATCGCGCCAGATCCCCGCATAGACCTCACTGAGAGGCCCGAGCGCGAGCCGCTTGACGAGGGTGATTTCTTTCAGCTTGACCTCATACACCGACACAGCTGCGTGGTCAGGACCGACCTGAAAGTGAAGCAGTGAACTTGCACCGACACTTAGCCGACGAGCCGCACGACGCTGCAAGCTTGACCGGCGCTCGTTCTCGACGCGGTCATCAGGGGATAGTACTGCAAGGTCGTGGCGCGCACTGTACGTTGGTGCCTCGAATAGTGCGGCCGACTGCTGTCTCTTGAGAATCTGCCGCTGCTGGGTGAGCTTGCGTTTAGGAGTAAACGGCGTTAGCAGTGCCGTTGTAAGCTTTCTCGTCATGGATGGTGACGACGGGGGAGACGGAGAGACGAATGGCGCGTCAGGCCCGTGAGACGGATCGCTAGCGGTCCCACCGGTTTCACCCGACGTTGTTGCCGCCGTCGCGGATGTCCCTCCACTCCCTTTCCGCTGGCCACTACGTTCCCGCGAGGTGCGGCGGAGACTGGGGAGCGACAGCTTGAAGCTGCTACTGTTCTTCCGCGCTCTTGAACCAGCTTCCTCGTTCTCATTCGTCATAATGAGGGGTGGCGGACGTGGCCGCTTCTGTCCTGCATTGGTGCCTGGATCCCCCTGCGGCAAGATCTCCGCCAGTGGCTTGACAACACTCAGGACTGCTGGCTCCGCGCGAGGGGCACGTCGTGGTGCTTGCTGTACCGCCGCCCCCGACGCCATGTCGGTGATGGACATGCGACGGGTCTGCCGAAGGAAGTCGGTGCCGTGCTGTTGAGAGTTCTTGTGGCTGTGGATGTTGGCGCTGGTGGCGTCTTTCTTGATCACTGCGAGGGGCAGCGACTGCACTTTGCTGCGCGGTGGGCCGACGCGGCCTCGTTTCCGGGGAAACCCAGAGAGGACTCGCCGAATTATCGACCGGTCAGGGTCCTCGTCACTGCCACCACTGGCGGCGCTCTGGCGAGGGAGGAACGCGAGCCGGAGGAACGCGAGAAGCGCCAAGACCGCGACTGCAGCAAGCACCAGCAGCGCCAGCGCCAGCCAAGCGTCTACCAGCACGCACGAGTGCGCGCTCGCCGAGCAGTACGCCGGCGAGAAGATGGTCAGCGTCCCCATGGCGCCAGGAAAGATGCCACAAGAGCGGCGCGTGAGCTTTCACGTGTGCGTCTTGGGCGAAGTGCAGCCTGGGTCTGGCACTGAGAGGGTGAAACAAAGCGGCGAGGCATTAATAGACCCGACTCGCCCTCAAAACACTGCAGGCGACAGTACCTGTTTTCATGCCAGAAGCAGCCCAGCGTGTGTGCTAATTCGGTCCGCACCTTCCTCCACCAAACCAATGTTTCACGCGATGAGTGAGCGGGAAGAGGGACGCCAGCCTGCCGCTCGCCTGGCCTCGATCCCCGTCACGCCACACACACACACACACATACACACACACACACAGACGCGATGGCTTCTCCCAAGCGCGGCGCCAGGCGCCATCGTCTTCGTCTGTGAATGTCATATCACAATGCCTTTCCAGTAGAGTGAAGGTCACTTCAACCCTCGGAATAAAAACCTTATTTGGTGTGGGCCACAAGGGTTTTCGTCTCAAATCTAAGGTTATTTTCACATGATAACCTATTCCAATACTATACACATAAACTCGTGATTGTGACCTGTGCTCTCGCAACGACTGGCCCGCAGGGACTCGCTGCTCGCCACCCGTGTGTGTTGGGCGTGGCAATGCCTTGGGCGAGGAGTTAGTTTGGAATTGGGAGCCGAGGCCAAATCGACGGTATGTGCTGCTTCTGCTGCGGCTGACGGCGCGACTGCGGACTACCTGGCGGGTCGCCGATCCTTCTGAAGGCCGTGCGGGCTCCTCCTGGACCAAAGCACGGCCGCACACACACACACACACGCTCACGAGAGAGAGAGAGACGAGAGAGATGCGGTCGACCAAGCGGCGCGCGGCCGCGCTTTCGTTCGCCTTTTTCGGAGGAGACACGGAGTCCTCCCGCGAGGGAGAGGAGTGGACGGGGGCGGCGCGGGGGCTCTTCGCGGGCTCCCTCGACGCCCTCTAGACCGCCAGACGGCCCGCCGCTTGCGAGAACTTTGCGTCGCGTGTGTATATCAAGGATCGGATTGGGGGTTGGCGCGGTGAGATCCTCCGGGACTCGCCGTGCCTCCTCGGATCCGTAGGTATATGTATCGCTGCTGAGCTTCTCGCTTGCGACGCCGGTCCCTGTGCGCGTCGCGGTGTCCTCGGGCGACGATCGACGGAGCAACAAGAGCGGGCGGTAGGCGGGGAGAGGACGTGGTCGGAGGGACGCTTCGCTGCTTGTCGCTCGCTCTTGGGGCGATGCACGAGGCTCGGAGACGCCGCGACTCGCACCGGCGACCGGCGTCGACCCCTGCGATGGAGGGGATCCACTGACCTTGGTCTCTTTCCGAGCAGAAAATGCAGATTTTCGTCAAGACCCTCACGGGCAAGACGATCACGCTCGACGTGGAGCCGTCCGACTCCATCGACAATGTCAAGCAGAAGATCCAGGACAAGGAGGGTGCGTTGGTCTCGTGCGACTTATCCCGTTGCTGGTGGTGTATGGGATGCAGAGCTGACTCGCGAGGTGTCGTCGTGGTGACCAGGCATCCCGCCTGACCAGCAGCGCCTGATCTTCGCCGGCAAGCAGCTGGAGGACGGCCGCACGCTGTCGGACTACAACATCCAGAAGGAGTCGACGCTCCACCTGGTGCTGCGTCTCCGCGGTGGTGGCAAGAAGCGCAAGAAGAAGGTGTACACCAAGCCCAAGAAGATCAAGCACAAGCACCGCAAGGTGAAGCTCGCCGTGCTCAAGTTCTACAAGGTGGACGACAACGGCAAGATCAAGCGCCTGAAAAAGGAGTGCCCGTCGCCGCAGTGCGGTGCCGGCGTCTTCATGGCCACGCACTTCGACCGCCACTACTGCGGCAAGTGCCACGCCACGTACAAGTTCCAGGGCGAGGAGAGCGCTTAGGCGGTCTCTCTCGACCTCGGAAGCTAGTCGGTGTTGCCTCCTCCACGCGTCGTCGTTGCTCTGGCGAGCGGCTTGCTGCTTGTCGGAGCGATGGAGACGCCACGTGGGTAATACAAACCTCTGGTCCCATTGAAAACGATCTCTTCCTGTCGATGGTTGATGGCTGCATGGCCTCACTGCTTGTCCTCGGCCACTGCTGTCGGCCGCACGGTCTTCTCCATCACCTGGCGGATGCTGCTGCGGTGCGGGTTGATGATCTCCCACTCCTTGGCGCTCATGAAGGCCGTCGCGTCCGTCTGGTTGGCGTACACGATCGCCTTGGCGGGCGACTCGAGCAGGCAGCCGCCTCCGCTGCCGCCCAGGCCGCTCCCTCCTCCCCCATTCGCGCCGGCGTGTCCACTGCCGTGACTTCTGTCGATGCCCAGAGCGTCACGCTCGTCCATAAAGTCGTCGGCGAACAGCGGCGGCAGCGCGTACGGGTCGGAGCAGAAGGACGAGGCGGACGCGAGCGCTGGCCCGCGACTCCGCGGCTTGTAGCGGTGCGACGGCAGGGCCCCGACCGAGAGACTCTCGCCCAGTGCGGGGCGGTCCTCCTGGCCGCCGATGCTGCCCTTGGTCGCGTACTGCAGCACGATGGGGGCGCAGAACCGGCAGACGCGCACGGCGTCGTAGCACAGCGGCGGCCGGTACTTGGCGGCCGAGCCGCGGTCCGGCGGCGCGTACCCCCAGGCGTCGTGCACGTCCATGACGCACTTGAAGGACACGCGGTGCGGCAGGTTGTAGTCCAGGAAGGGGAAGGCGCAGAGCGCGCACTCCTGGCGCTTGGCCGACCCGAACTTCTCGAGCACCAGCGCGCGCGCGTACGCGTCCTCGCCGCTCGACACGTCCACGGCGCCCGTGCAGTTGGCGCGCACCTTCTCCAGCCGCAGGTGGCGCAGCTCGCGGTCCACGAGCCGCACGGCGCACAGGTCGCGCTGCAGCGACGCGTCCAGCGCGCGGACGAGCGCCGGCGCGGGCTCCAGCAGGCTCGGCGCGGCGCCCGAGGCCTCGCTGCCGCGGCGGATCGGCGCGTCAAAGTCGGCGACCACGCGCGCCGTGCGGCCCGCCGCGAAGTGCGCGTTGGCGTGCAGCGCGGTGCTGCCCCACGGGCTGCGCGGGTACGCGGGCGGTGGCAGCACCGACTGGTGCGCATGGCGCGGCCGCCGCTTCTTCTTGCGCTGCGCGGACGTCGCGGACGCCTCCAGCTGCGGACTGGCGAGCGATGCGGACTTGGAGCTGGCGCTGGTCGCCCCCTCCGACGGCGCGCGGCCTCCATCGGCGGCCTCCTGATCGCTGTCGTCCAAGGTGTCGCGGTCATTTGGCTCAGATGGGGCCGCTTCCGCCTCCGACGGGGCCGCTGACGGAGACGCGGGCGCTGGGGACGGCTGCGACTGCCGGCGCCGGCGGCTGGGCAGCGTCACGGGCGACCGCGACTGCGCAAACGCGTCCATGAGCGTGAAGGACGCGGCGGCGGGGCCTCCGAGCTGCAGCGCGCGCTTGTGCTTGGCACCGACGCCGCCGTCGAACGCGCTCGTCTTGGGGGCCGCGACCACAGTCAGCGGGCTCGCGGATGCCTCGCCCACGTCCAGCGCGAACCGCCCGCCAGCCCGTGGCGGCGGCAACTCGGCCACGAAGGCCACGAGCTGCTCCAGCGTCGAAGACGCCGCGATCGAGCGCTTCCCGCCGGCGAGCGCGACGCGGCACCGCTGCTGCATGTCAAACCACAGTGCGGCCGAGTCGGGCGCCAGCGGAGACGCCGCCAGCTCGCCGTGCAGCGCCTCGGCCGTGCGCGACAGCGCGTGGGTCGCCAGGAACTCGCGCAGCAGCTGCAGCGTGAAGCCCAGCAGGTCCCGCTGCGATGCGTCGCCGTGGGCGTCGCCATGGGCCGGGGCGGCATCGGACGCGACCGCCTCCGCCTCGACCGCCATCGGACCAACGAGTCCGCAGCCTCGTGACGGCGTTGGAGGTAATAATAGCAAGGAGGAGCAGCCATCAGCGGTGCTTATTGCGGTCAACCTGGCAAATAGTGGCGACCATCACCATGTTGCTCGTCAAGCAGTGCGAATATTTACGAGGCTCTTTTAGACTCGAGTTGAATAGGGGTGACGAGTCTACTGCATACTTCATATCTATTCACCCCATGAATTCCGAGGCGGAATGCACTCCTCGACCGCCCGCATGACGCCAGACATGGTGGGCGGTGGAGGCGGCTCCGCGGCGCTCGTGCTCGCCGGCTGCGTGTCGGGCATCGTGCTCTTCCAGTTCCTCGTGTCCCAGCGCCTGGGGTCCTCCCCCAGCGCGTCCGGCGAGACGAGCACGACGCGCAAGGACCTGCACGTGCAGCGCAAGCTGCAGCACGCGGGCACGGGGCTGCTCATCTACGCGGCGACGCGCCTGTTCCCGTGGCGCACGGCGAGCGCCGCGTTGCTGCTCTGCGCGCTCGCGTTCCTGGCGCTGCACGGCGCGCGGGCGGCCAGCAAGCGCGTCGACGCGCTCTTCCTGCGCTGCTTCCATGGCATCCTGCGCCGCGACGAAGCGCAGCGGCGCGCCGTCCCCGCCGCCTTCTTCTTCCTCCTGGGCTCCGCGCTCGTGCTGGCGCTCTTCCCGCCGGCCCTCGCGCGCCTCGCCATCCTCCACGTACGTCTGCGTCTGCTCGGAGATGGCTGGTTGCGCTGAGTAGTGCTCATGAACCAGTTGCTGTGTGCTGCAGGTGTCGGTGGGGGACCCGGCCGCTTCCTACATCGGCGTGCGCTTCGGGCGGCGGCAGCTTCCTAACTGGGGCGTTCGAAGACGTGGAAGCAGCGGGGGCAAGTCGGTCGAGGGCCTTGTCGGGTGCTGGGCCGTCGCGTCGCTGGCCACACTGGCCGCGCTCGTGAGGGAGAGGGACTACTACAACGTGACCGATCTACCAGCAGCAGTCGGACTCGCCCTCATAGCTGGAGCCGGCGCTGCGATCGCGGAAGCCACGGACATCGGCGTGGACGACAACTTGTCGCTGCCGCTGCTCTCAGGACTGTTCATGCAGGCTGCGGTGGCGGTGCTGGCTGCCGTGTAGAGCGCTCGTCTATTTCTTTAAAGCCGCCGTCATCCACTGCGACTCGCTGCGCTGCTACTTCCATGCGTCTTCATGCCCTACCACTTGGCAGCTCACAGGTACGCCGAGATGAACTTGGCAACCGGCCGGATCCAGTGGCCCGACTTCCAGTTGAAGAGCCCCGACAGCGTTCGCTCGGGACGCGTCCACAGCTGCTCCGAGACGACCTCCGCGTTCTTGATGAGCGCGTCGTACTCGTCGCGCAGGCGTCGCTGCAGCGCCGGGCTCCGCGTGAACAGCATGACCTGCGACTCGAGGTCGCAGCCGTACGACCGCCGTCCAAAGTTGGAGCTGCCGAAGATCGTAAGCTGCGGGAGCGACTGCGAGGTCTCGGACGCCTCGGTCAGGCT
>JAADYB010000730.1:0-14196 GCA_023338075.1 Phytopythium litorale | reverse complement strand
CTGTTGTTGTTGCTGCTGCTGCTGCTGTTGTTGCTGCTGCTGCTGCTGCTTTATCTGCTGCTGCTGCTGCTGCTGGGCCATTTGCTGCTGGGCCTGCTGCGCCGTCATCTGCGCGCCGTTGGCGTTGGCCCCGGGCGGGGCCTTCTGCTGCTGCTGCTGCTGCTGCTGCGCCTGCTGCTGCTGCATCATTTGCTGCTGGCGCTGCATCATTTGCTGCTGCTGCCGCTGCTGCATCATGCGCTGCTGCTGGATCTGATGCGCGCGCTGCTGCTGCAGCTGCTGCTGGTACTGCGCGTGCTTCTGCTGCGCTTGCTGCTGCTGCGTCAGCTGGCCGCCGGCCGCCGCGTTCTTCTGCTGCTGGGCCATTTGCTGCTGCCGCAGCGCCATGCTCGCCGAGTCCATGCCGCCGCTGCCGTTCGCGCCGCCGCCCCCAGCGCTCGCGCCGGCCGTCGTCGTCGTCGTCGTGTTGGCCGCGGACGAGGACGCCGCTGCCGACGACGCTGGCGCGCCGTTGCTGCCGCCGCTGCTGGTGGCGGGGACGCTGCTGCTGTCGCCGGGCGACGCGCTGGCGCCGTTGGGCGTGAAGCTGCGCTTGTCCGTCTCGGTGCGCAGCTTCTTGAGGTACGGGTTGACGATCTTGACGATATACTTGTAGACCTTGTCGAGCTCGTCGATCTTGCGCGGCGGGTGCGTCGCCTTGTCCTCGCTCAGGATGTTGGCGCACAGCTGCACGTAGCTGAGCAGGTAGCGCAGCTTCTTCTTCTGCTCCGTCTCCTCGTGGCCCTTCATGTGGTCGACGTACTTCTTGAACGCGCTGTGCACCTTCTCCACGTCGTCGTGGTACTTGCTCTTGAGCGCCGCGTGCTGCCGCCAGTACTCGGCCGCGCTGTCCACGCTCACGGCCATGGCGGCGGCTGTGTCCGGCTTCATGCCCGGCGCGCCGCTCATGGACCCGCGCGGCGTGGTGCCCGTGCTGCCAGGGCCGCTGGCGCCCATAGCGTTGGCCTTCTGCTGCTGCTGCTGCTGCTGCTGCTGAGCCTGCTGCTGCATCTGCTGCGGCGGCATCTGCTGCTGCGGCAGGACGCCCGGGTGCTGCTGCGGCTGGCCGGCGAACTGCGGGTGGCCCGGGTAGCCCTGCGGCTGCGGCTGGCCGGCGCGCGGGTTCATGTTCATCGAGTTGTAGTAGGAAAAGTCGAGCCGAGAGAGCATGCCCTGGTTCGGCAGCGCCTGCGCCGCCATGGCCGCGTTCATGTCCGTCTGCTGCGCGCGCAGCGCCTTGAGCCGGTTGAAGATCTTGTTGATGTAGTCCTCCTGCGTGCGCGACTCCTTGTACAGCGTCAGCTCGTACCACGACACGTTCATCCACAGCTTGATGCCGGGCATCGGGTCGGCCGACACGCGCACCATCTCGTTGTAGCTGCCGCCGCCGCATCACACGGTATCACAGGAGCGTCAGTCAAAGCCTCTACCGGCCGCCCTACCCGGCCCTACCGGCCGCCCTACCTGGCCCGCCGGCCGCCCTACCGCAGGAAAGAGGCACGTACATTTTGGCGATGAGGTTGGCGCGGTGCTCGCGCGTGAGCTGGATGCGCCAGTCGGCGGTGGCGGGCGCGCCGGGCATGGTGCCGGCCGGGTTCCCGCCCGCGGGGTTGCCGCCGGGGTTCATGCCCGCCGGGTTCATCTTCATGCCCATGGCGGCCATGCCCATGGGGTTCATGCCGCCGCCGGCTCCCGGGTTCATGCCCATCATCATCTGCTGCTGCTGCTGCGGGGGCGGCAGGCCGTAGCCCGACTGCGGTGCCATGGGGTTCATGCCTAGCGCCGCCATCTGCTGCGCGTTGGCCGCGTTCGAGGCCATCGGCATCGTCATGCCCATGGGCATCGACATGGGCATCGACATGCCCTGCATCGCCATCGGGTTCACGCCGTGCGGGTCCATCGCGCGCGCGTCCGGGGGAAGGAGGGGGCGGGGGGGGAGGGGGGCGCGAGGAAGGCGGCCAGGCGGGAGGGCGGCCGGAAGTCCCGGTGCGCGCGGGAGAGCCTGGAAGCGCCGGAGGTGCGCGCGAACACGGACGGTGGTTTTTCCTGCCGCGAGATGTTTTGAACACTGGCCGGACCTTTGAGGTTTCAGCTTTTTGGTCGGGAGGAAGGTCGCCCCCTCGCCCTGGTGGCGGTAGTTTACGTCCCAGCTGGAATATACCCGTTTTATTTCGCGAGAACTTCCCTGCTCGGCCAGAAGACGTCTCGGCACGCTCTTTGATACTGGCGCTGTTGGCTTGTTGCCGTCCATCGCATCATTTCCGACAGGTTTTGTGCTTCTGCTTGGAAGAGCGGATCTGCCCAGAGCTGAACACGAGTAAACTACATGTATTATTCCGAGTGTTGCGTTCTTTTCTTGCATGCCCACAAAAACACACACATTAATTTACCACGATGGAAGCCAGGTTATTGCCGCCGAGGTTGAAAAAATCTGCCAGATTATTCCAAGAAATTGCCAATCTCTCAAACACCCACTGGTGTGACGCATATCTGGGGTTTCACGCATAACAACAAAAATGTAGCCAGATCAAACAGCAACATGAATGGTTCCAGTGTCATGAACACCAATCACCGACACCCAACCAGTCCCATGCATCTCAAGAGCTGTTGTTGCTGTTGTTGCTGTTGTTGTCCCTTGTTGACTCTCGTCGGCCCTCTAGCTACATGCATCTACTCCATGCGGGAGCCCTTGCCGCCACGCCACCACCACCACCACGCCGTCTATCGGGTCGTTCGCCTCGGAGTCGCACCTACAGCGTCTGCTTGACCACCTTGGTGACGTACGCCTCGAGCACGTCGCCCGGCTGGAAACCGTCAAAGTCGTCGAGCTGCAGGCCGCACTCCTGGCCCTTGGTCACCTCGGCCACCTTCTGCTGGAAGTGGCGCATCGACTCCATCGACACGTCCTCCACGATCGTCTCGCCGTCGCGCACGAGGCGATACTTGGCCTGCATGTTCATCGAGCCCATCGTTACCTTGCAGCCGGCGATGTTCTTCGTGCGCCGACCCGAGCTCGTGATCGGGATGGCCTGCACCACCTCGGCCGCGCCGATCACCTCCGTCTGCTCCACACCGCTCAGATTCTCCAGCAGCAGCTCCTTGACGTCGTCCAGCAGCGAGTAGATCACGCGGTGCTGCCGCAGACTCACATTCTTCTCCAGCGCCTCTCGGTCGATCGACGCCTGGTGCTTCACGTTGAAGCAGTAGACTGTCGCGCCAGTGGCCTCGGCCATGGCCAGGTCGGACGACGTCACCGGCCCGACCGCCGCCATGATACGCTTGATCACCGCCTCGTCGCTCGGCAGCGACGCGATCAGCTCGTCGATCGCCGAGATCACACCCACCGTGTCCGTCTTGACGATGATCGGCACCACGTTAGCGATGTATCCTTCGTCGCCGGCCTTGAGCGACGCCAGGCGTTTGGCCTCGTCCGCCTCTTGTCGGCGGCGCAGCTCCTGCTCCTCCCATTTGCGGCGCGTGCGCGCGAGCTTGCGGCGGCGGTGCGGGGCAACCGTCCCCGTGGACACCTGCTCCTCCTCTTCCACGGTCGCCATCAGGTCCCACTCGATGATCTCCCGGCGCTGCTCAATCACCTCCTTGGCCTTCTCCTCGCTCTCGACAGCCAGCAGAGCGTCGCCGGCCTCCGGGAGGCCCTTCAGACCGACCACACGCACGGGATTGCCCGGCTTGACCTGCTTGACGCGCTTGCCGGCATCGTCCACGAGCGCGCGCACCTTGCCGTACTCGAGACCGCACACGACGATGCTGCCGTTCGACAGTGTGCCCCACTTGACGATCGCATCGACCTGCGTGCCAACGCCGCGCGCCACGTTGGCCTCGAGCACGACGGCCTCGCCGCGCGGCTTCGGGTCCGCACGCAGATCCATCACCTCGGCGTGCAGAGCAATCGTCTCCTTGAGCGTGTCCAGACCCTCGCCGGTCTTGCCAGACACACACACGAGCGGCGTGTCTCCGCTCATGTGCTCGACCACGACGCCCTGGTTCAGCAGTTGGTCCCCAATCCGCCGCACCACTTCGTCCTGGTCGTGTGCGTGCATATCGCACTTGGTGACTGCCACCACGAGCGGCACATTGTTCTTGAGCGCAAGCTGGATCACCTCGACGGTCTGAGGACGCACACCGTCGTCTGCTGCGACCACGAGCACGATCAGGTCCGTCACCTCCGAGCCGCGAGACCGCATGCTGCTGAACGCGGCGTGGCCGGGGGTGTCGATGAACGTCATCGTCTTCGGCGTGTTCTCGCCACCGACGTTCTTGCCGAGGTTCACAGAGAAGGCGCCGATGCCCTGTGTGATGCCGCCGGCCTCGGAGGCCGCCACCTTGGACTTGCGCAGCGCATCCAGCAGCGTCGTCTTGCCGTGATCGACGTGGCCCATGACGGACACGATGGGCGGCCGCGTGGGGAACATGGAGCAGTCCTCCGGGGGTACCGTGAGCTCCAAGTCGACGAACTCAGGCGGCAGCAGCACGGGGATCATGTTGAGAGCCTCGACGACGACCTCGGCGATGTCGTTCGCGAGCACCGAGTCTTCGTGCAGGCCGCGCTCGCCGAGGTCCTTGAGCTCCTTGAGCAGCAGCTTGGACTTGATGCACATGCGCTCCGCGAGGTCCTTGACCGAGATGGACGTCGGGATCTCCACCTCCTGCGGCGGCAGCACCGTCTTGGGCTTCTGCTTGGTCTCCTTGCGCAGCCGGCGCTGGAAGCGGCGCTGCTCGCGCGTGTCCTCGTCGCCCTTACCCTCCCAGTCGACGTGGCCGAACAGGTCCGAGTCGTCGTCGAACAGGCTGTGCTCGAACTTGAAGTTCTTGAGCAGGCTGCGGCCGTCCTTCTTCTTCTTGCCCTTGAGCGCCTTGCGCGCGCCGCCATCCGAGCTCTCGCCGCCGCCGTCCGAGCCGCTCGAGGCGATGCCCAGCGCCGACAGCACGGTCGCCGTGTCACCGTCGGCGGAGAAGAGCTTGGGGCGCGGTGCCTTGCGGTGCTTGAACTTCTTGGCGTGCCACGGCTGCTGCTCGTCCTCGCTGCCGTCGTCGAAGGCGGCGTCGAGCCCGAGCTGCGCCAGCGCCAGCCCGTCCGCGCCGTCGTCCGCGAGCAGGTCGTCCTCCTCCTCCTCTCCGTCCTTGCGCGCGGGCTTGTGGCGGTGGTGGCGTGGCTGGTGCTGCGGGTTCTTGCTGCTGCTGGCGTGGTGCGGCTTCCTGCCACCGCCGTCGGCCGTCGTGGGTCCGCTGCTGCTGCCGCTGGACTGCGCCTCGCCCTCCTTGGCGTCGCCGTCCGCCTCGAAGGCGAAGGACAGCAGGTTCTGGAACTTGTTGGTGAAGACGGGCTGCTGCTCCGCCTTGCCCAAGCCGCGGTTCTTCTTCTTGAGCGACTGCCGAAAGGCGTTGCCGGCCTGCTGCGGGCCGCCGCCGCCCCCGAACAGGTCGCGGTGGTCCGCGCGGCGCGCGTCCGGCTGCTCGGGCTTGCGCCGCGCGTGGTCCTTCTTGTTGCTCGGCAGGTGGTTGCGCTTGCGCCGGTCGGGCACCGAGGACGCGCTGAGTCCGCGCCGCTGGCCCGCGCGCCGAGCCAGCGCCAGCGCCAGCGACGGTGCCGAGCCCTCGCGCGAGTGGGCGGCGGCGGCCTCGGGCGCTCGGCGCAGCAGCAGCAGCGTCCACTGCCGCATGTCGTCGCGGACACTTCCCTGCTTCCCTTCCGCCGGCGGCTTTGATACCGGGAATGCGATACAAACGCAACGTGAGGCCTTGGCTGTGGCGCGGTCCCTCGTTCAGAGTGGGTCCAATTCGGGACGTATCCGTCCCGAAGCGGACGACCGCGTTTGGAACGGTCTCACGAACCATATTAATGGCACGGTGTGCCGTATCAACGGCACAGCGTTTGACTTTCTGGGAGTCACGAGGGGAAGCGAGGGGAGGGGGGACCATGAGACCGAGCGCCGACATCTTGCGAGTTGTATGCTCCTGCGCGCCACACGCGGGCCGGGAAGAACTTGCGAGGCGCGCGGATCGACGCGCTCTGGCGGCCGCGGCGGCTGGCGGTAGGGCGGAGCATGGCGCTGGCGGTGCTGGGGACGGCCCGGGCGCCTCTGCTGGCGCCTCTGCCGGTCCGGAGCCGGCTGCTGGGCGTCGGTGGAGTGCCCGATGCGCGCGAGTCCTCGGCGGACTGTGCGCGCTTGGTGGCGGCCGTGGCTCTGGCCCTGGCGGTGCTGGCGGCGTCCAGTAGCAGTAGCAGCAGCAGCAACAGCAGTAGCAGTAGTGCGAGCAGCAGCAGTAGCGAGAGCAGCAGCAGCGAGAGCTCCAGCGAGGACTCGAGCTCGAGCGAGGACGAGTCGGGGGCGAGCGGTCAGCAGCCGGCGGGTGGGGCAGGAGGCGGAGGAGGAGCGGGGGGAGGAGATGACAAGCCGGTCAAGGGGGGAGACGGTGGCTACGGCGGCGGCAACGACGTGGACGAGGAGGAGGAGGAGGAGCGGGAGAAGGAGAAGGAGCAGCAGCAGCGAGGCGGGGGCGACGTGGAGATGGAGGGCGGGGAGCCGGCGCCCGAGGCGGACGCGAGCGACAGCGACAGCAGCGCGGAGGACCCATCGGACGTTGAGAACGCGTACCCGGAGCTGCCGCCGGCGCCCGTGGACGCGCTGATCGCGCTGCGGCGCCAGGCCAAGCAGGAGGAGCTCAAGCTGAGCGCCGGCGCGAGGGATCAGGTGGTGGCGCTGGCGCGGCAGCACGAGCGCGAGCGGCGGTCGCACCGGTCGACTCACGGGGAGAGGAAGCGCGCGTCGAATGGCTCGGCGCACTCGAAGAAGAAGCAGTCCTCGAGCGACAAGGCGGGCAAGAGCAAGAGCGATAAGCGAGCGAGCGCACCGCCGCCGGTGGCTGCCAAGGCGCAGCCGCTAGCGACAGCCGTGGCTCTGGGGGTGCCGGCGCCGCCAGCGGACGAGAGCTGGATAGTCCACTGCTCGTGCGGCGTGCGCGAGAAGAACTTTGACGACGGGTCGCCCATGATCCAGTGCGACGGCTGCGCCAACTGGGTGCACGCGCGCTGCGAGGGCAAGCCGCCGGCCGAGGCCGCCAACGAGTCGTTCCTGTGCTTCCAGTGCTCCTGGACCTTCGACTGCGTCTGCGAGGTCCGCAACCGCAAGAACCACGACGACGGGCTGCGCATGGTCGAGTGCGACGGCTGCAAGACGTGGCAGCACACGCACTGCGTCGGCATCCTCGCGGGCGTCGAGCCGCCGGAGCACTACCGGTGTCCGCGCTGTGTGAAGCGCAAGAAGCGCCGGCATTCCGAGTCGGCTGTCGATGGAAGCAAGTCGCAGCACCGCCACAAGAAGAAGGAAGGCGGCGGCAGCAGCAGCAGCAGCAGAAACTCTCGCCGACGTGCGTCGTCCAGCAAAGTGGAGCACATGTCTGCGTCCCAAGCGGCGCAGACGCTGACCGACTTGGTGGGGAAGCGGGAGCCTGCCGCGCTCCCTCCTCCTCCGCAGTCTCCTCCCCCGCCGCCGTCGGCGCCGCCTTCGCCCCCTCCTCCTCCTCCGCTTGAGGCGTCGGCGATGGACGTTGACAGCGACGTGCAGCCGCACATGTCGAAGGGCAGTGGCGCCAGCAGCCACCACCGGAAACATGGCTCCAGTCGTGGGCACAGCTCGAGCCACAGTCACTCCAAGAGCGGTCACAGCTCTAGCCACAGCCACTCCAAGCATGGACACAGCTCAAGGCACAGCTCGAGGCGTGGCCACAGCTCTGGGCATCACCACGGCCACTCGTCCTCCTCTTCGACCAGCAAAGGACCCGAGTCTGTCGACCGGCCAGAGGGGCCGCCCCCACCGTCACCCCCGCCGCCGCCGCCGCCAATGTCGTCGGCGTCGTCACCCTCGGCGTCCGTCTCCCCGCTGGTCACGCGGCCGCCGCTGCCGCTGACGCCAAAGTCGCCCGCGATGACCAAGCCGTGGGAGAGCGGCGGTCTGCACGCGCCCATGCACAACAGCGCCGGGAAGCGCAAGTCGGGCTCGGCGCGCGACCGGCTGGAGAAGAAGCTCAAGCTCAAGAAGGCGTCGCGGTGATCGCCTCGATCAGTATGCGCTTATCTATATTGACGCGCTCCTTGCAGGTTTTGCGGCCAGCCCCGGCGCGAGCTGGCCGGACGGGAAGCAGCCTATTCGGGCAGCAATCGCAACAGAATGTATGACCCTGATCGTTTCCACCTGCTCGTGTGCCCTCCTGGCCGATGTGGTGCGCTGGGCTTCCCTCCGTCACGTCCACGGGTAGAACGTGGGGAAGAGCGCGCCGCCGAGGACGGTGAACAGGAGGAAGTAGCCGACGACCACGTCGCGGTACCGGGTCCCGCCCTTGCTCGCCGCCTCGGAGATCACGGCTGCCGGGTGCCAGAAGAGCGGCGGGCAGGCCGCGAGCAGCCGGGTGGTCACCTGGATGTGGACCACCAGCAGCGCGTTCACGAGCAGGAACAGCCAGTGCACGTAGTACGGGGCCAGGCTCGAGCCCACGCGAGCTGGCGGCACAGCCTGCTTCATCGGCGATCGACACAGCAGCTGGGAGAAGAAGGAGGCGAGCGAGTGAGCGCTCAGGGCGATCACGGGCGCCGCGAGCAGGAAGTTGGGCAGCTGCCGCAGCTCGTAGTACCGGAGCAGCCCAACGTTCCAGTACTCCTTCTGGATGAACATGTACATGGCCGAGATGTTGGGGACCACGTCCGCGCACCAGGGCCGGTCGGGTTGCCCAGCAGGGGCCGAGGCGAACAGCGCCGGGCAGTACCGGGCGGCGGCAGCGACGAAGTAGACGACTTGCGGCCCGACGGCGACGACGCCAAGCACCGCTGTGCACGCCCAGAACGCCAGGAAGCTGCCGGGGGCTGCCGTTGGCGACGGCGAGACGCGCAGCCGGCGCCAGGCGATGAACACTGTGGGAAGGTTGCGCTGTCAGTCCCCTCACTGCATGTCTGTCTGGAGCAGTGCGGACGAGCGTACGCGAGAGCAGGACGCCGTTGGAGCGCGTGAGCGAGGACGCGCCGAACGCGGCGGCGCTGAGCAGCAACTCGGTTGTCAGGAGGCGCGGCTTGGCGTCCGCGCGCGCGGCGTCCTTCTCGAGGAAGTACATGCCGCCGAAGCTGAGCAGGCACATGAGGCTGTCCGGGGCGTCGCGGAGCGTGAGAGACGAGCAGCAGGAGGCGCAGAGTGAGAGTCAAGGCGAGACGCGGCTACCTCTCCGAGTAGACAGCCGACATGAAGATGCTTGAGGGGGCGACGCAGAACAGGTACGCGGCCCGCCGCGCGACGCGCTCGTCCCGGAGCACCAGCAGCCCGAGGCGGTACAGGAGCAGCGCCGCCGCCACGAAGCTCGCATTGCTGCCGACGACAAGTGTTAGTATGCTGCCTGGCAGTGGCGGCCGCCCCGACCGCGCGCGCTCACCTGACGATCCAGCCGCCGAGCAGCACTGCGGTCGCCGTCTCCGCCGGGATGGCGAGGCTGCGGTTGATCGCCTCGAGGTGAGAACCGCTTGCCATGAGATCGGTGATGGTGGATAGTGCTGGAAGCTACCTGACGAGCCGCGCGAGCACCGGGTAGAGCGGGAAGAAGGCGTGGAAGTGCTCGTACTCGTACCCGGCGCGCGCGATGTGTGCGAAGTACACGCCGTCCCAGCTGCCGAACGCCGCCGCAAGCGACGCGCCGCCCGCGCCGCCGCCCGCCAGCAGCTGAGACGACGTGTCGTACGGACGCACCAGCCACGCCGAGAGCGCGGCGAGCAGCGAGACGCTCGCGCGCGACGCCGCCGCGAAGCGCACCACCTGCCACTCCATGGTCGTCATTGTCGTCGGCGCAAACTAGCTCACAAGCCCAAATAAAGTAGTTCAAAATGGTAAGCATCGAAATATCAAAATTCATACCGTGCTTTTATTTCCCCCCCTTCAAAAATGCCGCTTCAACAGGTTCTATCTATCGCGGGTCGATCGGCCGGGCCTCCTCATTCATTGGAGCTGCTCGAGCCACTGGGGGGCGTCCTCGGCGCCGCCCTCCATGGCGTGCTCGAGCGCCTGGTCCACCGAGCAGGACGCGCGCAGGTGGGTGTGCAGGAACGCGAGGATGTCCACGTGGTCCATGTACGCGGCGGCGTTGAACGCCTCGACGCTGGCGCACTCGTCGCCGTGGTGCTCGGCGATCCACTGCACGACCGCGAGGTGGCCGTTCGTGGCCGCCATCTCGAGCGCCGTGGGCGTCCAGCGCAGGTCCGTCGCCTCGCCGTCCGCGCTGCCAGGACCGTTGGCCTGCAGCCAGCGCAACACGTCGAGGAAGCCCTGGCGCGCCGCCTCGTTTACGGCCTTGGCGCTCGTCTGCCACGAGGTGGTCGACGGCGCCTCGTGCAGGTACTGGAGGATCTCGACGTGACCGGCGCTTGCAGCCACGTCCATGACGACCGTGGGCGACGTCACGCTCTTGTACAGCTCCTCGTAGTGCGACACGAGCCACTCGACGCACTCGCGGTGACCGCCGTGGACCGCAGCCACGAGCGCCTTCACGGCTCCGACCTCGTCCGTCAGGCTCACGAGCTCGTTCTCATACAGGTACGAGAGCACGTGCGTGTGGCCGTTGCTCGCCGCCTTCTCGATGACGTCCACAGTGCACGCCGGACGCCCGCCGTCCACGCCCATCGGCAGCTCCGTGCAGTGGTCATGGAACCAGCGTAGGATGCTCACGTGCCCGTACTGCGCCGCGACGTCCATCCACGAGCCGTTCGCCTCCTCGCACTTGAGCGAACGCATCGGCAGCGCAGAGATCAGCCACGTCAGCACCTCCGCCTGTCCATTGGCAATGGCCGCGTGCATCATCTTAGGCCCGACGGTATCGAAGAGTCCCGGGAAATGCGCGCCGAGGTACTCGAGGATGGCGATGTGGCCCCCGCGCGCCGCGTTGACCATCGCCGTCTCCGTGCACGTCTCGTTGCGGACGCTACAGAGCCAGCGAACGACGGCCAAGTGGCCCTCGCTCGAAGCGTAGTTCACCGCACTGGGCGTGCATCCTTCGCCGCGGTGCTCGTGGAGCCACTCGAGGACGTGAAGATGGCCGCTCTGCGCCGCGAGGTCCATGGCGCGCGTCGTGCAGCCTTCGGTGCGGTGGTCGTGCAGCCACCGCACGACGTGGAGGTGGCCGTTGCCAGCGGCGTAGTCCATCGCGCGCGCCGTGCAGCCCTCCGAGCGGTGCTCGTGGAGCCAGCGCACGATCGGCAGGTGGCCATTCTTGGCGGCGTCGTCCATCGCGCGGGTCGAGCAGCCGTTGAGCGACGCGGTCGCGTGCAGCCACGCAAGGATGTCGAGGTGTCCGTTGCTCGCGGCGAAGTCCATGACGAGCGCGCTGCCCTGCTGCTCGAGCTGCTCAGGTGAGAGCGACAGCGCGAGGTGCTGCACGAGGAACTTGAGGCCGCCGGCGGCCGCGCGCTCGAGCGTCCAGCGCGCCGAGTAGTCCACGCACCGATCCATCGCCTGCCACACGTGCGCGAGCTGGTCCAGCCCCTTGGCGGCACACACGAGCCGCGCCGCTGCGAGGTCCATCTTGACCGATCGACCGAGCGGGTGGGTGGTGGGTGGGGTGAGGCGGATCCGCGAGTCGCCTGCGCTCTCTGTCGTGCGTAGTCCGAGGATCCCTGTTCGTAGCGAGCTGGTTGCTACCGAACGCGGGCACGTCGGACGAGAGAGCGAGGCTGGAGGGACTCGGGAGGGAGGCAGGCGATGGATGCGGCCGAAGGACGAATGAGCAGACAGCCGGGCGCCGACAGTCGCCCGCCCGATGGCCGGCCGCCCTCGTCCTCCCGTGCCCAGTCAAATGGCGTTCGTTGCGCCTGCCCGCGCCGGACGTCAGTCGACGGCGCGCGTCGCAGTTCTGATAACGTTCGCAGTTGATATCTATCTTGTTCTGATAACCTGGTGACTCTGGTCTGAGAGTTGTTGAGTCCCTCATGTGCTCTGATCTCGCATATGTTGCGAATTATGATACTAAAGCGCCACATTTTATTTGCGATGCCGACTGGATTCTCGGCAAAGTACGTCGCGCCCTTTCGCTTCAAACGTCAGCGGGTGATATCTTTTTTCAACCAATGGACGCTGGAGATGTCGGAGGTTCCTCTCTTCGGATAGGCTGAAATGCCCCACAAACGGGCGACCGATTTTTTTAACGGTAACGGCGTTTTCTGAAGGGAAAAACGGATAATCTACGGGTACCTCTCTCCCACATACAAAACCCAAGTAAATGTGTTGTCCTTGGTGGTGACATCGCACCGTCAGCGTGTACCCGTAGAAGCTACACCAGGGTGTCCCACACGTCCGTCGTGCTGGCCAGTCATTTGTGTTCGACTACTCGAAGCATACACATTTCAAGTGTGGGGTGTCAGTGGTTGATGTCGCAATGCGGCGGCATCAACCACTTGGTGTGAAGCTGCTGCAGCGGAGTCCAAGCAGAAAGCATGGTGGTGCTTGCCAACCAAGGCGGCCAGCCAGCGCGCCGACAACGGCCGTCTATAAATACCTCGTGCTTCGTGCCGGGACAGTTCGCGCGTCAAGTGTTTCAGGCCCAATCTTGGAAACTGATGCGGCCATGCTGAAGGAAACACACCCGAATGCCGAATGCCAACTGAATGTCCAATGCAGCTCGGAGCGTTGGCCCTTCAAGATCGCACGATCTTCCTCGGTCTCCCACAAGGATCTTGAAACGCCACCGTCGAGTTTTTAGCCAATCCATACGCGAGCAATTTTTCAGCCAATCGGAAGAT
Source organism: Phytopythium litorale (assembly GCA_023338075.1). Lineage (NCBI taxonomy): Eukaryota > Oomycota > Peronosporomycetes > Pythiales > Pythiaceae > Phytopythium > Phytopythium litorale. Next base: position 1,376 of record JAADYB010000730.1, on the reverse strand, counting down.
GGTATGAAAGAGGGAAAGTAGTAATTATAACTACTACTATTTCTCATATTTCAAGCGTTATGATTGGCTGATAATGTTCGTTAATTTTCATCAAATCTGCTGCGGACTTGGTTCATCCAATCCGAGTGCGCACAGACATGATTTCATCCAATGAAATCAGTTGTGTTTTCAAGCGTTGTGATAAGCGGATATCTTTTTCGCGGTATCCACGCGCGACCGTTTTGGAACTGTGCGCACGGCCTGCGGCAGACCTCCCTCGCCGCCGAGCCAGACTTGCACGAACACCACCTGCGGTGTCTGGTGCCCGCTGGCACCGACGCGGATCTGCCCGACGACTGGCGGCTCCCGCCAGAGCCGCCCGAAACAGACACGGACCCATCAAATCGCCAGACGCGATCGACACCACGGCGCCAGTGCTACTGCTGCTCGAACCAGTCGACTCGTCCGCGCGCACGCTGCGTCACGGCTCCCGACGAGGAGCCAGCAGACCCGCTTCAGTGCCCACCACCACAGCGGCCTCTCCTCTGGGGTCAACGCGACTGCTACCGCTCGTCACCGACAGCTTCGCCGCAACTGCACCGCCCCGACGCCAGAATCGAGATAGACGTTGTCGCCCATCATGATGGGCCGTGCGCGTCGCCGCCAACAGCAATGCTGGAGGCACTGGTCGCAGACCCACCAGTCAGTAGAGGCCGAGCGCCAACAACATCGATGGGATCCTCCGCAAGGCGCTCGCTCTCCGCCGAGCGCACTCGGAGAGGATCTCATCGATCCCGACCATCAGGTTGGCACCCTCAGCATGGCTTGCTTGCTTGCAAAGCCGACATGGCGACGCCCCGACGGGATACGGTCGTTTTAAATGCATGATGGTCGAAGACGATTTCTCTATCCTTAACCAACGAATTTGAACCAATCAGAACGAAATGATAAATCCCGTTCACCCCCCACGTTCGACGGGCCTCGAAAAACCAATAGTATAATCAAGTGTTTGGAAACAACGTTAATCGCGCAAAATGTCATCTCCTAATCAAAGATATACGAATATTTTCGTCTTGGATTGGACCATCGTGAAAATACCCAACGTTCCTATCCAATCATGGTCGCTCAGAAATAGAATGGCGTGTATTTCATAATTCATATCATAATGCTCATAATCCGTATCATTGTTTTGATGAAACCGTATGATATTTGTTTTAAACCTTATCATATGTCGTTTAAACCTTATGATTAATGCTAAAAAACTTATCATAAATTGCATAATATTAATCATTACTTTTCAAATATTTATCATATTTTCATCCCTCGATATCTTTTTTCCGGGATCCACGCGCGGCCGTATAGAAACTGCGCGCACGGTGTGACCTTCCTCGCCGCTG
>JAADYB010000729.1:0-14211 GCA_023338075.1 Phytopythium litorale | reverse complement strand
TCGATGGCGCCTCCACGTGGCAGCCATCGTCAAAGGCGACCCTGTTGAGGTTGGCTAGCACATCTCGAGAATCCAGCTGAGATTCAATGACGCCACCGCAATGCGTTTGTGACGACACGGGTCTGTATGACTCATCACAAGTGCCGTCGACTCCGGGACGCCACAAGGTGCTCATTCTTCAATTGACTTCAAACCTCCAAGATGTTTTCCAACTTCACCGACTTTCATCTCGCGCGCCAGGCCGCTGCTGAGTGGCGCCGTGCCGAGCACCTGATCCAAGCCGCCAACCTCTTCGACTGGGAATTCGGTCTTGTCCGGGACGATTTTCTCATCGGACCTCTCGACGACGACGCCGAAAGACGCCTCTACGCTGCCTACCTCGACCGCTACACCTTCCACTGGCAGCAGAGCTTCGCCCCAGTCACACGCTCTCATCGGCCCTTCGTCGACCCCGACGAAACAGAAACCGAAGACGACGACGAACCAGTGGACTCCAACGCGACCGCTACGCCGACTGCTCTTTAGACGGCTCCTTCGACTGCTGCTCCGACTTCTGCTCCGGCTTCTGCTTCGCGCAAGCGTGGCCGTCTAGATGACAATCCTCCTCCCGAACCGGTTGCCAAGCGTACGCGCAGTGCGACTCGCAGCTCGACTCGCAGAGTCACTCGCAGCGCGACTCGCATGGCGACACGTTAGTGCGAAAATCGTCGGAGAGCGATCGCTTCCACTATTCTTTCTTTTTCAACCATAGGAGTCGCTTCCAGCCTATTTTCTTGTTTGATTTCTTCCGTAACTAAATATTGAAATAGTTCTCTCCAATATTATTTGATAAGTTTATTCGTTTGAAATTCAGATAACATTGAATCTATGTTCTCTTTCCCGAAGAATGTCTGTGTTATATATTTAAAAAATACGTCAATATACATTTTTACGATAAATATATTGCCAGCGAGTGACTGGCAGCGAGCTGCGTGCAGTTGGGTTCGCATAGAGACTCGAAATGAAAAAGTGAAAAAGCGCAGCTATCGGCCGAACTGCAACCGTAGCTGCCCGTTTGACTTGCTGCATCGCATCACCACGAGACAGCAGTCTGCTGTCTGCAGTCTGGAGCAGTGGAGGAGGGAACAGTCTCACTCGAGATTCTCGCGACGAGATGCGCCGCGTGACGGGTTTCGAAATTGAAGGCACCAAGCGGGCTATCTTTCCAAACACTGCGATATGAGAGATACCTGTCTCCAATGATAATGAAGCTGAAAAGCAACAGATACATAACCCGTCAAAGATCACTACAATTTCTCATGACCTGATATTTTGCATTGGAAATTCACTCGTGTAACCGAGGGATAGACTGCAGAAAATAATCCCTTTGACATCATTCGTCCGACGCTCGGAGTGATGGTCGTTGACGAGAGCGAGCGAGAGAGAGAAGCGCAAAGTTCAGCGTCGCGGGACAGAGATCATCTTGTCGATGCATCGCCTCGGGAGCAACCGGGCGCCGACATGGCTGCCCAGCGCGCGCGCGGCTCTAATCGACGCGATCCGTCCCCATGAAGCAGCGGGCCAGCGCATGACGTGAATGAATCCTCACAACGCGTCGACCGCAGTGCACAGTGGCGTCTCGGTTTGTCATCCCCAGCCGCATTTTCATCCAATCCAATACCCGTATCTTTCATTTCCATCCAATCACACCACGCTGCACAAAGCAATGTCGCACTTCAAACGGCAAGAAGCCGCACCAGAATGATGATCAATCGCTTTCCACAGGGCCTTACAATGAGCTCCCCGTCTTCGATGATGGATTCGCCACGGTCGATGGGACAAATCCGCCGGCCGGCCACTTCTCCAAGTGACGCGTCCTCCCTCCCTCCCTCCCTCCTCCGCCCCGTGACCATGAGCGCCGTCCCTGCAGGCCCGGCGGCCGCCAAGTGCACGCTGATAGGCGACCAGACGGACGACGCGGTGCAGCTCCTGCTCGGGCTGCTCGCGCTCTCGTCGCTGTACGGCAAGTGGCACTTTGAATCGCCGCGGCGGCCGGCGCAGGTCTGGTTCATGGACGCCATGAAGCAAGGCACGTCGGCCGCCATGATCCACGTGCTCAACATCATCTTCGCCATCGGCATCGTCGACTTCTCGGACCGGCCCAGCGACGAGGACGAGTGCGCCTTCTACTTTATGAACGTGGTCATCGACACGACGCTCGGCGTCTACATCGCCTATTTATTGGTCCAGCTCGTCACGTGGCTCGCGGTGCGTCGGCATAGCGCTCGATAGCATTGCTCGATGGCTTGATGCGGTCGCTAACGAACGAACTGGGTGGTGATTCTGCTGGCAGGCGCGCTGGCACTGGAGCAAGCTGCAGTACCACGGCTACTACGGGTCGCCGCCGTCGTGGAAGGTGTGGGCGTATCAGCTCCTGCAGTGGTGCGCCATCCTCGTGGTCATGAAGATCCTCGTGGGCGTCGCGATCTGGGTGTTTTCGTCGCCACTGAGCCTCCTCGGGTCAGTGCTCTTCTACCCGGTGCACGGCCACCCCAAGGTCGAGCTGCTCATCGTCATGATCGGCTGCCCGCTCGTCATGAACATAGTGCAGTTCTGGATCCAGGACAGCTTCCTCATGGACCGCGCGCGCGATCACGGCGAGGCGCTGCCGCTGCTGCATGACGCGTCCAGCTCGCCGACTGGCGAGTCGCTGCTGGTGCACAAGGACCGGAGCGTCTCGAGCACGTCGTCCAGCGCCGCCGACATGTACGACGACTTCTGAGAGCCCGCGCCGCCCAAGGCGACGGACGACGCGAAGCTCCGCGCCAGCAGGGAACGCTCGCGCTCACCGCCTGCTGTGTCGTTTGTGATGCTCGCGCGCGCACGCGTGGCAGGAGGACGCACCCTCAGACGCTCGTGCACAAGTGAGCCGCGCGTGCTCCGGGAAGCTGCTGCTCGTCCTCGGTTGTGAGGCGTGGCCTAGGACATTGAGACGCGCGCCGCGTCGACTACATTATTATGAACCCATGCACGCGACTGAGCTCTTGATACTGCCGCGGCCTTCTCGCCACCCCCATCACAGTCCACGAAGCCATGCGAACACCTCCGCCGTGTTCGCACTGCTTACAAGCGCTTGCGGCATTAGGTGCGGCCAAAAAATCCAAGCGGCGGCACAGCCACGCCCTTCCACGTCCAGGTGCACGGCGAAAGCGCGATCGATCGCGTCCTGATCACGCCAAGCGCACGCTGTTCGTCAAGAGAACTCCCCATTGAGAAGGGCGGCCACCGCGTCCCTTGATCGCTGATGGCGCCACGCCTCCACCAAAGACGCGTCATGCGGTCCGCTTCCTTCAGCATGTCGGCCGGATTCTCCATCACTTGCTCGTTGACACCCACATCGGGCTTCGACTATACCGATTACGCGTATAGTATACGATCACACGTGCCCAAGCCGCATTCGGAGTGATGGACAATCCGCCACCGAACCTCTCGAAACGCATCCCAAACCCGCTTTTTCCGCCAATAGAACCCCTCCGTTCGACACATCCGTGTGGATCGTTGTCCACATATCCAATGTGACAGGTTCCACCGACACACACTCCTTCTTTCCACCGACTTTCCGACCAGCAACAACAACAACAAGAACAACGCCAGCTTTTCCTCCATCATTTCCCCGTCTTCCACGCCGGGAAAGCGGCCGAGACCTCCATTCGCCGCCGCTTCCTCCGCCCGCTCCTCGCCGCCGCCGAGGACGCGCGGCGCGGACGACGAACGGAAGGGCGAGGACACTGCACAGCTCTCCCTGCTGCCTCGCTGTGCATACCACCGTCTCGGCACGACGGTAACACCCGGGACGACGACAACGTCTCGACGCTGCGACTGACTCGTTTAGTCGACGCGAGGCAGACGTCGACTCCCGGCGCTTGACGCCCGCACCTCTCGCTGGAGCAAGCGGCGGGTGCTCCCCGCCTCTTCCTCTGCCGCTCCGATGACGCTCGAGTCGCAGATGGTCAAGGCGGCGAGCGTCAACCTGCGATGGATGTACGCGTACGTGTCGGTGCTCTTTTTCTCGTGCGCCGCGACGTGGATCGCGGGCTACCACATGCGCAAGCTGGGCGGCGACATGTTCCGCTCCACCGTGCGCTTCGTGATCGTCTGCTTCCTCATCAGCAGCTCGCTGCACGCGCTCACGGGTGGGTTGTTCTACGCGAGCCTCGTGCACGCCATCGACGCTTGGGTGGACGATGTGACCGCCGCGGCCAACAGCAGCGACGTCGGCTCCAGCGCGCTCGACAGCCTGACGGCGGGCGACGGGGAGGACGACGGCGGAGAGGCCGCGTACATCACCAAGCTCACGCACGACTCGGAGTCGCTGTCGACGACGCTCACGGCGCTGCTGCTGCTCGAGAACCTCTTCTTCCTGCTCAGCGCCTACTGGATCCTGCTGCTTGCGCGGGAGCTGTTCAAGCTCGCCATGGCGACGCTCGACCGTGGGGAGGAGGTGGAGCGGAGGACCATTTTCCGGTGCATCTACGGCGCGGCCGCCATTACGGCCGCATTCCTGACCGCGGGACTGACGATCGTCATCAAGCACGATGGCTACAACCGCGCGTACCGGTTCATCAGCTACGCGGAGCTCAGCGCCATCATCATCTCGGTGCTGTACGCGCTCGGCGCTCTCCTCGTGCTGCGCTTCTCCGGCCGCAAGCACGAGCACATCCACGGCGTCGTGATGGCCTCGCCGCTGTACAAACGCCTCAAGATGCTCATGATCGTCTGCGCCGTGTTCACGCTCCCGTACTGCTCGATCCAGCTCACGCTCATCATCATGCCGACGGACAAGGTGGACGACATCCCCGACTACGTCGTCGGCTGTTTCACGGTGCTGTACTACCTCTTTGGCGCCATGCAGGCACTCGTCATGGGCGGGAGTCAGCAGTGCTGTGTGCGGATGCTCAACCCAATCATCCCGACGCACGTGCGCAACTCGCCGGAGTGGGCCAACCTTCGCGCGGCGTGGCGACACGATCCGTACCAAGTGTACGAGTCTGCGACTCCTCCGGACCAGAGCCCTGTGTTCGTCTACACGGATATCGAGTCCTCTAGCGCGTTGTGGGGCACCGCGCCGGAGCCTGTGATTGATGCGGCGCAAGAGCTTCACGATGACCTGCTTCGCTCGTGCTTGCCCAAGTTCGGTGGCTACGAGATCACAACGGCCGGCGACGCGTTCCAGTTGGCGTTCCACACAGTCGCGGATGCCGTTGACTACTGCCTCGAGGTGCAGCTGCGACTCACGAGTCTTAAGTGGCCAGCTGAGCTCGAGGGGCTGTTGCCGTCGGTCAAGACGGAGTGGGCGATTGGACTCAAGCCCATCGCGATCTTCCGCGGGATCCGAGTTCGCATGGGTATTCACGACGCGAGCGCCGAAGAAGGCACACTCGTGACGCAGACGCACCCTGTGACGGGCAAGCGATTGTATATCGGCGCGTCCGAGCTGATCGCTCGAGAAGTGGGCGATGCTGGCTATGGCGGACAGATCATTGTGTCCAAGCGCGTCGCGGGCTGGCTGCGTGCAAACGAAGACAAGCTCAAGACGCCGTTCGTTCTGGACTACTTCGATACGCATCCGGTCCAGCAGCTCGAGCTGGATGTGGAGCTGTTCCAGGTGACGCCCAAGGTGCTGGAGGCGCGACGCAAGGTCTTCCGCAAGCGCCGCAACAAGGAGAAGGGCACTGTCGACGACTCCACGAGCGCACGGGGCACGGACAGCGAGGATGTCACTGGTGGTGACGACCACAACGGAGATTATCAGAGCCAGCGAACTCCAACGGAGCGCATTCGCGAATCCCTCGCCAAGGTGTTCTGGAAGCCTTGAGGTACGATAGCTGATAGTTTGGTGTATTTATAGCGGTGGTGTGAATCAAGAGCATGAAGAGCATCACGAGGTGCTGCCAAGGCTGACGCTCTACTCGTCGTCGAGATCCTCCTGGGACCGCGAAGACCCCGCGGCATCAACCGAGTCGGACGCCTTGTCTTCTCCGCGACGCTGCTTGTGCTCGGCGATCAGCAAGCGAAGCCCGGCGACGAGAAGGTCGCGGTTCTTCTGTGACTCGGCCTGGAACACCATCGGCCCGCCCTTGCCGTTGTCGATGGAGAAGGCCTTGGCGAGCTCCATGTCGACGAGCATGTCAGTCGGTACGCTCCCGTCCGCCTCGATCGTCCCCGACACACGCAAGATGTTGACCAGTAGCAACCGCGCGGACTTCTTCTTTTTGCTCGGGCTGCTGGCCTCAGCCTCGGCGTCGCGCGCGCTGATGAAGGTGATGTAGCGCGAGTCGGTGTCGTCCAGCCGGAGCAGACGCTGCTTGACGACGCCCTTGGACGCAAAGTACTGCAGCTGGAAGCCCTTGAGCAGCATCTTCTTGAAGTGCTCGACGAGCTGCCGCGTCTTGGCACTGCGAGACGCCGGCGAGCTGGAGTTGTCAACCTCCTTGGCAGTTGCGGCAGCCTTCTTGTCGGCCTTGGCCGGCGACTTCCCCTGGCGCTTCTTCGCTGGCGACTTGGACTTCAGTTCACCGTCTTCAGTCGTATCGGCCGGCTTGTCAACCGCGTCAGTCTTGGACGCTGCCGCACTCGAGAGGAAGGACAGGAGGCCCGGGAGTGCACCCGCGGCGGCAGTCTTCTCCGGCGATCGAGTGGATGTCGACGCGACCGGGGAGCCGAGCGAGGCACTGATGGCTTGCTGCACGATCTGCGAGGCCACGTACTGCTGACTCTGCGCCACAGCACCCGAGCTCCGGCGCAGCGCGCCCGCCGCCGTCTCCTTGCACACCTGGACGATCTTCTCGCTCGCGCGGCGCTTGACGTCACTCAGCGTGGCGTCGATGGTCTCTTCGTGCTGCAGGAAGAGCGGCGAGAGCCACTTCTCGTGGACGACCAACGCGCCGCGGTACGCCGGCAGCACGAGCCACGCGAGGAACGCAAGCTTGGCCTCGTAGTAGAAGGGCAGCCATCGGCCGAGTGCGGCGTCGCCCACCGTCTCCACCGCCGTCATCAGCGCGCTCACCGCCCTGCGATCAGTGGAGGCAGGCATCCGTCAGCCTCGGAAGCTGGAGCTCAAGCGCCAACAAGAGGGATTTCAGACGTACCAGAAGGTGACCCACTGCTGCAGCTCGCGCTTCTTGCCGGAGCGCAGCGCCTCAGTCGACATGTACAGCGGATACACGTAGCCAAGACCCATGGCCACCTGTCGCGCCATGCCACCGCCCACGAGCACCATGGTCGTTCGTCCGACTCGCTGGTGCTTCAGACTCCTGGTCTCAACTCGCAGTGGCCACGCGTGGCAGCCGTCGGGCCCGAAACGCCACGCACGCGCTGAAACCACCCGCGAAGTGTGGAGCAAAGCGGTCGGCGCTCGATTTAGCCACCACCTTGGCGTCCATTGGGCATTGAGCTTTGGCGCCACCTCTCGATCTTTGGCGCCATTTTCAGCTCACTTGCTTCAACATCCGACGCTATTTGCAATTATAAGCGGAATAAGATTCGTTGTCGTGGGTAGTTCTGTAAATACCACAATCACAACAATAGCTGAAAAACCGGTAGAATACCGTTTTTCCTACTGTCAAAACCCGGACCACCTGGCACACCACGTCACGTGGTCGTCGACGCTCCATACAAATCCCAAGTCATTCCTCGTCTCCTGCTGGCTTCCTGACCTTCCTGACCTCTCCGGCGCCGCCTCCATCATCATCATTCTCCATCCCAAGCGGTCCTGGGAGTCCCTGGAGGCGCGCGTCCCTCGCTCTTCCCTGAGCCCCCCCCCGCGGGTCTAATGGCGATGCACCGCCTGCTACGCGAAGCGGCGGCCGCCAGCACCGGAGAGGCCGAGGCGGAGCACTCGGCGCTGGCGCAGGCGTCGCCCATCGAGCTGGCGCTCACGGGCATGCTCTTCGGACTCATCCACGTGCTGACGGGTCCGGACCACCTGTCGGCGCTCGCGACGCTCTCGGCGGGTTCTTCGTGGCGCTCGTTCGCGCTCGGCATCCGCTGGGGCTGCGGCCACAGCATCGGGCTTGTCGTCATGGCCGTCGTCTTCATCGCGCTGGACGGCAAGCTCGACTTCTCCGTGCTCAACGAGGTCACGGACATCCTAGTCGGCGTCTTCATGGTCGCGCTAGGCATCTACGGCATCCACGAGGGCGTCTCCAAGTTCCGCGCCAACGGCCGCCAGCGAGTGGCCGACGCGCTCAAGAAGAAGCAGAGCGACTCGGACCTGGCGGCGCGCATCAAGGCCGTCAAGCTCCAGGACGTGGAGGCCGGACACGTCCTGCCGGACGCCGGGGACGACGAGGACGAGGACGAGGACGAGCGCACCGAGACGGACTCGCTGTCGAGCGACCAGTCCCCGCAGCGCCTGCTGGCAAAGGGCGAGCGCTCGAGCAGCTTCCACGACGTGTCGGACACGGAGGACGAGGCCAGCTCGTCGCCCTCTCGTCGGCGGAGAAGGTTCGACGGCGCCAAGGCTGGGCATAAGGAAGCAGACACGACGCTTCAGCAGAAGGCGTACGCGACCAACATGGACGCGCTCGCGGTCGAGAACAGCCCGACGGAGAGCGTCGTGGCCATGCAGGGTCTGCTCTCGAACCGCAGCACGTCCACCGTCAGCGACACCGACGTGAGCGACGCGCTGGCATCGCCTTCGTCATCCCATGCAACCACACCGAGAGTCAAGCGCGGACCGGTCTGCTGCGGCTGGAAGCTTCCGTCCATCGACCTCCGCAACGCACAGACCCAAAAGGTGAGGGAGGCGACTCGTCCTCTTCCCTAACTGATGACTGACTGCTTGGATCGATCACTCCTCACAGTTCACAGCCCTGCTAGTGGGCATCGTGCACGGCATCGCCGGACCGGGCGGCATCCTGGGCGTGCTGCCCGCCGTGGGGCTGCACGACACGGCCAAGTCGGTCACGTACCTCGGGTCGTTCTGCGCCACGTCGATCGCGACCATGGGCGTGTTCGCGGCCGCGTACGGCGAGGCGACGGGCCGCCTGGGCGAGCGCTCGGAGCTGATCGCGTTCCGCATCTCGGTCTTCTCGTCCATGCTGTCCGTCATCGTCGGCATCCTCTGGCTCGTGCTCGCCGCCATCGGCAAGCTGCAGCAGGTCTTTGGCTGAGCGGTTCACGCGAGAGGTGTATTCTATAACTGGTTGTGCTTGCGAGCGTCCATGCGTCCATGCTGCTGCTTGGTGGGGCTCTCCTCTCTTCTCTCTTCATTCGTCGATTACACTGTCCAAAGCATGTCTTCTCCAGCGCACCGTGTCCTGCTCGCCGCCGTCGTCTCCCCCCCCAGTTCTCCAGCCCGCTCCATCTATTTTTTGCGCGCCTACTCGGCCGCCGGCTCAGCTTCCGTCGAAGGCTCTGCCGCCGGCTCGGCCTCCGCCTCGGCCCCCGCCTCGGCCTCCGACTTGCCGTCCGCGTCGGCAGCAGGCGCCGCTTCCTCTTCCTTGGCGGCGTCTTCCTTGGGTTCCTCCTCGCTCTTCTTGGCGTCCTCCTCCTCAGCCGCTGCGCACACACAACACGACACATGGCAGCGTTACCAGCCACTCCTGGCTCCTTCCAGCCAGCCTCCACACCGCCACAAGACGCACGCTTCTCCTCGTCTTTCTTCTTCCAGTAGTCGTCCATGTCCGTGTCGAGCTTCTTGGCCGCGTGCTCCTGCGACTTGCCCCAGTACGAGTCCATCTCGCGGTCCAGCTCCTCGGCCGTCTTGGGCTTGGGCTTGTCGCCTCCACGCCGGCCTCCGCCGCCCCCGGCCGCGTTGCTCGCGTTGTTCCCGCGGCGTCCGCGGCGTCCACGTCCGCCCGCGGCGTCCTTGGCCTCGCCCTTGCCGCGGCCGCCGCGCTCCTTGCGCGCGCCTTCGTACGGCGTCGCGCGGCTGCTGCTGGCGCCCTCTCCGCCCCCGTTACGTCCCCGCCGTCCGCGAGCCATGTCTGTGTGTTGCAGTGAAGAGGGGGAGCGACGGAAGTGGCGTCTTGGAGCCCGGGAGGCGCTTGGTGTCGGCCGCTGGCGTGTTGTGTTTATGAGCTCCAAGGCGGGAAAAACGGTGGAAGATTCCCCAAAATAATGTCAAATTAGGTTGATATCTTTTGCTGATTTAGGATCTTCCATATCAATACTTTATTCAAGGTTTTTTGTTTTCGATAGCAACTGGATGAGAAAAGAGTGACGCTGCATAAGTACAAGCCGCAAAGTCACTATCACGAGGCAAAGATCGTCGTTTCAAGGTGACCATCACTCGCACTCTTTCGGCACTCATGGCAGAGTGAAGGTTGCTGAACCATCACTCTTTCGTCGCTTCGCCACTTTCGGCGTTTCCGTCCACGTCACATGCCATTCGGACGCGGCGGTGCAGCTCCTCGCCTTCACCGACCGCTCCTGCGCCTCCCACGGCGCTAACGGCGCAATGTCAGCCATTAGCACGAAGCGCGTTATCTCCGCTGTCGGATGAGCTCACTCCGCAACTTTCCGGGCCTCTACGAGCCTCACCACAACGCATTGAAGCGACACACCAGGCCGCCATGAATATGACCGCCACGGGATCACCGCTCTCCTCCTCCGCCTCGTGGTCGCCCACGTCCTCGACCAGCGGCGGCGCGCGCCAGAGACGCAAGCGCGAGGCCATCGAGCTGCCGTCCGACCTGGACCTGGCCGACATGGACCCGAAGGAGGTCAAGAAGATCAAGAACCGCATCGCCGCCGCGCGCCTGCGCGAGCGCTCGCAGCGCCAGATCCGCGACCTCGAGGCGCAGGTCGCGCTCTTCCGCACACGCGCCGAGATGCTCGAGCGCGTCGTCGCTCAGTGTCCGCACTGCTCGGCCTGTGTCGCGCAGATGGACGCCGCGAACGCAATGGTCAAGGTCGAGTCGCCCGACTCCGTGTCCATGAGCGTGGAGCAGGGCGACAACCAGCTGCCGCTGCGCGTCGAGGCGCTCGAGCTGACCGACACGGACTGCGCCGTGCTGCAGGAGCTGCTGGACATTTGGTAGAGCGCGACGTCTGCGTCTGCGTCTGCAGCGGCAACGAGGAGACGGACGGACGGACATGCGAGGCGACGAGCTGCGCGCCAGCAGTAATTTATCGTATCAAGACGGATGAGAATGAACACGCGCGGCCCCCGCGCTTTAGATGACTCAGCACATGACTTCACCTTGCCGACAACGAGTCCACAGCAGCGCATGGAAGTGATGAGCGACGCTGGAAGCGACGTTCTCAACCGCTGTCATCCGATTTAGAAACCACTCGGAAGCCCAGCAGTCCAACGGGATGGCGCTCTCGGAGTCGATCTGGCCGCTCGTTCAAGACCAAGCCACGCATTATGGAGCAAGACACTGTGAGAGAAAGGATGAGCTATTTCCTGCCGCCTTCTCCTCCCAAAACGGCCGGAATGATCCATGCAGCGATCACTTTGAGCGTGAGACAGAGCATGGGACGCGAAACCTCAGCCACGGCAACCAGTCCGTGGACTCACATCAGTTCTTGCCGCTTGTCCGAGTGCTGTTGCTTCCAAGTCCACCACTCTCATGACCCAGGCGGTCGCCGACTTCCCGACACCGACAGGCGATTACGAGGAGCATGGCGACCTTCAAGCGACTTCCGTCCGCGCCAAGGACGCCAACACCAGCTTCTTTCTCCGTCTCCGACGCTACTGGGCAGGTCTTCGCTGGAGTTTGGCTCGGACGGTGTTCTCCGTCCCGCTGCCGCTGCTGACAACGTCGCTCGACCTGAAGCTCGGCGACCTGATCGTCACGCTGCCCGTGTGCTGCGCTTGCCTCGCCTACAACACGTTCATCGCCGCTGGACTGGAGGTGAGCGAGAGCGGTGGGCTGCCAGCCGTTGCTCTGCTCATCGTGTTCGTGCTCACCGTCCGCAACAACTCGGTGCTGGTGCTGCTCACGGGCATCTCTTTCGAGCGAGCGCTGCTGTACCACAAGCTAGTCGCTGTCGTGGCGGTGCTTCTCGGTGGAGTCCACGGTCTTGCCTACTACCTCGGCAAAGAAGGCGTCGAGCCAGCGTACGACGATCGTCGACGACGTCTGGAGGGCTTCATGAGCACGAGGAAGCAGCGTGGTATCTCGGGTGCCGTGCTCTTCTTCCTCATGGTTGCGCTGCTCGTGTTCTCGCTGCCGCCATTTCGCCGCCGGTACTACGAGCTCTTCCTTCGGTCGCACTGGCTGCTCTTCCTCGCGGTTATCGTTTTCGCCGTCATCCACGGGGCGGCGCTCGTGCTCGTCGGTGCTGCGATCTGGTTCGCTGACCTCCTCTTTCGCCACGTCGTCGCGCATCTTCGCCACTCCGGGACACACAAAGCATCGTCGACGATCGGCATCGCATCTCCAGACCGCGTCAACGCTAGGATTCTGCCCAGCGACATCCTCCGACTCGAGTTCTCGCGCGAGAGCGTGTCGGCCTTCCGCTACGACGCAGGGCAGTACGTGTTCCTGTGCGTCCCAGCGATCAGCATGCTCGAGTGGCACCCGTTCACGATATCGTCCAGTCCAAGCGACCCGACCGTCACGATCCACATCAAGCAACTCGGCGATTGGACGCGCAAACTGGTCGCACACGTGAACAAGCACGGCCAGTCTTCAGGCGTCAACGGACTCAAGCAGCTTTCATCCCTGTCGGTGCTGATTGACGGAGCGTATGGCCATCCGATGGTCGACATCGAGTCACCGACCGCCTACTCGCACTTTGTGCTGTTCAGCGGCGGTATTGGCATCACCCCGATGCTCTCGGTGGTCAATCAGCTGCACCACGAGTATCACCACCTTGGTGGTCGGCGCGGAGTGCTCCGGCGAGTCCACTTTGTGTGGGCCGTTCGGGATCAGCTCATGCTGGACGCCTTCATGGATCCCAAGATCGGCGACCAGAGCCAGGTGGAGAATGGGCTGAGCTCCAAGTTCTTCCCCAACCGACTCATCAGCCAGCAAGATGCGAGCAGAGACAGCGTGTTCACGGCCGACATCTACCTCACCAAGCCTCCGAAGGAGCAACAGCCCGAGGCGTCGACGCTGCCATTGTATCTCGAGTGGATCCAGTCCAATGCGCGCTCCAACACGCGGCCGGATGTAATGGCAACGCTGCGATCCATCGGCGAGGACGCCAAGATCAAAGCTGCTGAGCTCGGCAGGCGCAAGGGAGTCCGCGTGGCGGTGCTGGTCTGCGGACCGTCCGCACTCGTGGACGCCGCCATCAAGAGCGGCATGAAGCTCCAGCGAGAGCTCGGCGTCGCGTTCGACGTGCACACCGAGAGCTTTGACTTCTAGTCCAGCCACTTGATCCTTCCACATGCATTAGGCGACCAATCGATCGGTCTTCATCCATTCCGACAATGTCATCTTCATCGTGTCAGTCTCTGAGGTGAATCGCATCGCGTTGGACTCTCTCCCCTCCATCCTCAACGGTGAGAGATCTTCGCTTCCCAATCGCATCCTCTCGGAAGCGTCCGTGAAATATTGCATCTCAGTCCTTGTGGTCTCCATTGCCGCCTCGGTGGGCGTGTCCAACGCTCCGAACGACGCAGCGGCCCGCAGACCAGAGCCTCGTCCGGAGAATCCAGAGACGCTGTCCAGCCGTGCCGATCGCTGTTCGAAGGCGCCACTCTTCGCGCAGAGGCGGGGTCGTGGACAGCCCCAGTCGTCATCAGGCGAGCCCATCGCAAGAGCATTCCAATCAACGTCATCAGCCTGCGCTCTGACCCTCGTTTCGTCCGTGCGCCAGCGTCCACCCATGGACTCCATGCACCAGCGTCCATGCAAGTTGTCATGGCGCTCCACCAAGGGACGAGTCCGCTCATGGTCGACTCGCTCATGGTCGACTCGCTCATGGTCGACTCGCTCATGGTCGGCTCGCTCATGGTCGGCTCGCTCATGGTCGAGTCGCTCGTCACCATCAAAATTTGAGAGAGAGAGACGCCCATTGGTCGCATGGCGTCGGCTTTTTGTCGCGACACCCCATGGTGGTCGCCCATACAAACCGCCTGTTTGAATCTGCGTGATGATGAAAGCAGCCTCGGATTACACGGTGCCGCATTGTGGTCAGACGGTAAACGCCTGCCTGAACCACCGGACGCGCGTCGCACACTGCTGTGGTGGAGGAGTGTCCAACGCCAGCTCACTTGCTTCCACTATGGTGAGCTCCCGGCTCACTCGCACTGTGCGTCGAGCGAACGGA
>JAADYB010000728.1:0-14220 GCA_023338075.1 Phytopythium litorale | reverse complement strand
TTGAACTGGAGCATGCGACAGCTCGTCCACGCGATGGAATCCACTCTCACGCTGGCTGTGACCAGGATCTCTGACGCGCGGTAAGGCTTGGCAATGGAGCCGAGCTGGCAGTCAGTTGCTCGGACCGTGTGGAAGAAGCTCCAGTCCGCGTCCCCGACGGGGAAGAGCGCGTCGAAGCGGTCGTAGAAGGATGTCCAGCCCGACTCTCGCTGCATCTCTTCGCCTAGTGCCATGTCGGAGCGGTTCAGGCCGGGTCCACAAACGAGCGGATGCTCATGAAAGATCTGCGTGCACTCGGCGTGGAAGGCAAACGCGTCGGATGGCCCGAGCCAGAAGAGCTTGCCCACGAGGTCCTGCAGGTCGAGCGCGTACAGCGCGAGCAGCAGTGCGAGTCGCGTGAGCGGCAGCGCGGCGGCCACCCGGCGACCCACCACTTGGTCGGCATGACACCGGAGCTTTGCTCAGCGAGGCTTCCAAGCAGGAGGGTTGGAAGAGTCGCGGCGCTCCGAGAGGTCGCAGACGGAGAAGAGTCAGCGCGAGGCTGCCATCCTGTCAGCGATCCTCGCTCTGGCCAGCGGAGCGAGCCAGGATCTCCATTGAGAGCATGAGGCGCGGACAGGGTCCTTGTGCAAGTGGTGGCAGCAGCCTCCACGACGCGATGTGACGCGCCGCGGAAGGGAGGGGAGTGGCACGCCACGAAGACGCGGCGCCACCTGATCGCGAGGAAGACCCGCTTCAAGGCCGCAGCGCAGCGGTTCGAGCGCCTCGGGAGGCGGCCATGGCGACTGTGGAGACCGCTGATTGCGGCCTTTGTGGTCGCGTCACCCCATTGCTGCGCAAAAGAGACTTTCGCCACGTTGATCGCATCTATATTCTGGTTCAAGAGTGACGGAAGATGGGAAGCATCTACAAAGTACATCATTAGATGCCGACCATAGATTGACTGCCGCGCTAAAAACAGCCGAAAAAACACCAAAACAGGCTAAAACCCACCAAAACAGCCTGAAAAACATCGAAACAGGCTGAAAAACATCAAAATTAGGTTTATTTCATGGTTTATTTCGACGCAGCACGAAAGGACCATGCACCGAAGCGGCGGCCAAGTGGCGAGCGCGAGCGTCTGCCGAGATCCAGGCGCCATGCCAGCGTCGGTCTTCTACCCAACCACGGCGGCGAGGCTCCGGAGCCTCGGTTACACGACGAAGAGCCGTCGCTTGGCCCGGCCGAACGCCTGCAGCGCGTCGAGCGGCTCGCGTGGCCGGCGGCGTCGCAGCGATGGCGTCGAAGAGGAAGGACGGGTGCTGGGAGCACTTTAGCGCCGCGGACCAAGAGGAATTCAAGACTGCTCGGGCCACGTGTGATCACTGCCATCGCGCACTGTCATCCTCATGTCGGGGCATGCGGAACCACCTCGTGATACGCCCAGAGCTGCCCAGATCCATCGGGCGTCTTCCCGTTGCTGCAGAGCTTCACGAGCCAGGCGCTGCGGGTCGTCGAGCCGATGTAGGCGTGATTACGAGGCTCAAGGCGAGGCCCTCGCCTCGGTTTTCCCTGTCAGAGCGTGACGCACTAAACAAAGCCTTCGCGACGGCAATCCACCAGTCCGGGACGACGTTCAACCAGTTCATGCATGCATTTGTTGATTGGCCATCGGTTGATTGGCTTGTGATTTTTATCGCAAATAGATTATTGCCCATCTCGGTTTTCCCTGCAACTTGTTCATGCTGCGAGCTCCTCCTGCTTCAGGAGCAGCGGGAGGAAGGCGAGCGCGACGAGCACGTGCAGCGCGCCGTTCCAGCCGGCGGCGCGGTAGTCCTGGGCACCCCAGAGCCGCTGTGCATGCAGGACAGTGGTCTAGCGTCAGTGCAAGTGGTGATACGAGGGACTCGATTTGAAACGCGGACGCCGTACCGAGACATGGCTGACGGCGGCCGAGAAGCACGAGAGCGAGCCGCAGAACGACGACACGAACTTGAGGATCAGCAGGTTGTTGGTGAGCGCGCGCGCAGACAGCCGGCTGGCGCCGTAGGCGAGCCACACCAAGCCGCACGCGGCGGCGTTGCACGCGAGGCAGCCCCAGTCAATGCGGTAGAGCTGCGTCGGTCTCCACGTCCGCGCGGCCGACTGCAGTGCGCTGTTCACGTAGTCGGACAGCAGGATCGCGCTGCACGACATGAAGATCCCGAGCAGCAACTCCTCCCCGTCCGCGACTTGCAGCGGCCCGACGAACTGCGGGTCCTTCGGATCTCTGGCACAGTGTGGCACGGACACAGCCGCTGTCGCTGTCAGAAGCGTTCGTGCTGGTGATTACTGGGGCAACACAGCGCGCACGCACCTGACAAACCCCTGCGGCCCAAACACGGCGCGCAGCGTCGAGAGACCGATGAAGGCCACCACTGCGCTCAGTAGCGACGGCTTCTTGACGCGCGCCGCAGTGCGTAGGAGACCGGCGACGATTGGGGACGTCAGCACCGGGCGGACGACCGCCTTCCCGACGAGAAAGCACCAGCAGCCGCCGACGACCGACGCGCACACGTACAGCACGCCGCCTGGGATACTCCGAGCGCCGAGGTCCCCGGCGTGGTCCGCCATGAAGGAGAATGACGTGAACACCCTGCGGCAGAACGAACGACACCGTCAGTTGCCGTGCTCTGCCGAGACGTGACGTGGCGCGCAGTCGGCTAGCTCCTTACCCGAGGAACGCGGAGCGGAACTGCAGACACGCGGCCGATGGCTCTCCCTGCTTCGGCAGCTCCGCGTGTCCGTACGTGAGCCCGTCGAGGAACGGGCCGAGCAAGTTGAGCGCCGTGGCGCTCGCATTCAGCCGCCACCGCGGGAAGGCGAGCGCCGGCAGGAAGCACGTGGTCGCGCACTCGGCGGCCGCCGCCAGTGCCAGCAGCCACAGGTACGCCTCGTTCGCGCGCTCCACCTGCAGCGCCTCCTCGCTCACTCTCACTTCCTCCCGGTGGTCCGCGCCGCGGTGGTCGACCACGACCGGCAGCAGGGACCGCTGCCCGCCGCCGCCGGGCGAACTCGGCGCCGCGCCGGCGCCATGAGCAGTGCGCAGCATTGGAGTTTTGGGGTACCCCTTCGGTGAACAGTGTACCCAATCCGCCGTTAGGTTCGCTCCAAGTCCCTCCTTAGGTTCGGTGTGGTTACGCGCAGCATATAAGGATGGAGAAAGTATTCACCTTCCAGTAGGTTCGCATCAAATGTTAAGTTCGCGCGCTGTCCCTGAGCGCGGGAAAGCCCATTTTGGGGGCGGCGAGACTCCCGCGTTTTTTGCTCGAGCCTGGCGGGGCAGCGAGCGCTCCGGCCTCTCTCGACGGCGGCCGACGACGACGCGCGCGAGTCGCAGGTGCGCGCGGGCCGGAGGGACAGGGGAGACGAGGCGGAGGACCGAGTCGGCGCGTAGCGGGCCGCTAGTAGCGCGCGGAGAGCAGCGATGGAGGACTCAGGGGACCGCCTGGCGATGGTGGGGTGCAGTCTCCGCGCCAATGCAGACGCGGCCAGCGAGGGGGCAGCGGCGGGCGCGGGGCGAAGCGAGCGCGTCGGAGCGGGCGACGACGAGGCGGGTGCGTTGCACGGTCTTGTCGGCGGTGATGGGTGCGTTGATGGAAGAGGGTGCTGACGGACGTGGATGTGGCCACGCGACAGAGCTGTTCTTCCTGATCGCGGACTTCCTCAAGCGCCGGTCGGCGTGCCAGAACGCGGCGAGCGTGCTGGTGGACGAGCTGGCGGCGCACCGGCTGCTGGGCGAGGGCGTCGACTGGCGCGGGCAGCGCAAGGTCGCCACCTACGAGGACTACCGCCTGCGCCACCGCGACATCCGCGCGGGGCACTTGATGGAGCTGCTGCGCCACGTGGCCGGCCGCGACCAAGGCGACGGGTCAAGCAGTAGCAGCAGCGGCGACAGACCCGTGCCGGAAGCCGTCACCACGTCCACGTCGCTGCTGCTCAGGTCGCGGGTGGACGCGGCCACGCACGTCGTGCTCTCGGAGGAAGAGCGGATGCACCTGGCCAAGCAGATCGTGAGTCAGCTGTCCGCGCTGCGGAGGAACCTCAAGACGCAGCAGGTTGTGCAGCAGGTCATCAACAAGTACGAGCGCCTCCAGCAGTATACGGACGTGCAAGACGCGAGGCTGCTGCCCGCGGACTTGCTTACGCTCATGTTCACGGCCGAGACGGACAAGGTGACGGCGCTGGCGGCGGACGTGCGCGCGCTGAAGCAGTTGTTCCAGCTGCGCAAGGAGAGAGATGCGCTGGAGAGCGACATCCGGGAGCTGACGCAGCGCGCGTCGCGAGCGCACGTGTTCAAGTCGACAGCGCGCACCGGTCGCAACCAGATGTCGCTACTGCAGCGCCGAGAAGTGAGCTCGAAGCGCGTGCCTGCGTTGCCTCCCGCCTACGTCTACAGCCGCATCCGCCGTCTCAAGACGCTGAACGGCCACCTCCAGATCCAGACGTACTGCTTGACGTACGACAAGACGGGCAAGTTCGTCATCACCGGCGCAGACGACAGGTGCAGTGCTTCGTGTTCCCATGCTGTGTGAGATGATTGCTTACTAACGACTCGCCTTCGACTCTCATGATTGACTCCAGGCTGATCAAGATCTGGTCGCTGGAAACGGGAGACTTGAAGTTCACACTGCGCGGCCACGTCGGCAACATCACCGACTTGGCGGTCAACAACTCGAACACGTTGCTTGCATCGTCGTCGGACGACAAGACGGTTCGCGTGTGGGAGCTGAGCACCGGTGCCCCCGTGGCCGTCCTGCTCGGACACTCGAGGTGCGAAAGACACGGTGCCGTGTGGTTTCCAAGGGATGGCACTGACCATGCGTGTTATGCCTCGCTGCCAGTATCGTGAACTCGGTTCGCTTCCACCCCAAGAAGAACGTGGTCGTGACCGCGTCGGACGATGGGCGGTGCTTTTGCTACATCCTCCCCGAGATCCCTCGCGTCAATGAGCCCGAGACCAGGCTGCAGACGGCCAAGCGATTGTTTGGTTTGAAGGCGTATCTCCTGAGCTTGCACCCCATGTACTCGCTGAGTCACGGGTTGCGCCAGGGCTCGCGGTCCAACAAGGTGCTCTGCCTGAGCTTCAGGTCCGTGCAACGTGGATGGGACCTGTTGAGAGTGGGCGAATCGAGCTGACCCAACTGTTTTGTGAAGCCGATGCGGCAACTACGTCGTGACAGGCGGCGAAGATGGCATCGCGCGAGTGTGGGATATGTCGATCCTGTCGGATCCTCATGCGCCAGCAGTCGTGCCTCGCTATCAGCCGACGGATGAGCCAGGAGAGCGAGTGCTCGAGCCAGACACGACTGTGAACATTGGGCAGGCTGCCGACGGTGTCAACATCGCTGGGCTGGTAGGGTTGGAGCCGGATCTGCCTCAGCCTCTCCCCGTGGATCCACTTCGCCAGGAAGAGCAGCCGCAGCAGCAACTGCAGTTGGATGGTGTGGAGCCGGACGTGTTTCCCGGGTTGATTGCTCTGCAGCAGCCGCAGGTGCCAGCGATCCCGACGATTGATCCGCAGCAAGCGATCCCCTTCATTCCGACACCTGTGCCAGCAGCAATACCAGTGGGAGTAGCAGCACCGGCGACAGTTCCAACACCCGGGCCAGGACAGGTCCCAGCAGAAGCAGTGCCGCTGGTGCCAGCTGCAGCCGGGGCAGTTCCTCAGCAGCCGCAGCTCCCTCAGCTCCCGCAGGGTGGCATCTCGTCCGTGACGGTAGCCGACAGCGACGTGCCACGCCTCCCAAACAGCGAGCCCATTGCGCTGTTGAAGGGGCACTCTGGTCCGATCACGAACATCATCTTTAGCCACGTTGGGGATCAGGTTGCGACGGCGTCGATCAAGGACGGTTCGACGCGGATCTGGAAGGTCACCAAGAACTACCAGCGCATGAAGAGCATCGTACTCGAGCCCGAGAAGCCGGACGACGACGAGGCGTTCGCTCGCATGTATGGCGTGCACACGCGGCGGAAAGCGCGGCCAGCCGTGGACACGCTCATGTGGACTCGCGACGACCAGCGCTTGATCTCGCTGCACAGTGTCAAGCCGGGGACGCACTCGGTGGATGACGACTGGAGGCAGCGGATCAAGGTGTGGAACCCGTCGAACGGCAACCTTGTGATGACGTTGGGGGCGATTGACCCCGCGAAGCAAGTTGGGCACATCAACGCCGTGTTCGCGATGGACGTACACCCTACCGACTGGCGGATCATCGTGACTGCTGGCTACGATGGTCGCGTGTTCCTGTGGGATATTTCGACGGGTCGGATGCTCAAGTCGTTCGTCAATATGTCGCCCGAGTTCAAGGCGGTGCCCATGCTTGACGGCGGCTTCATGCCGGACGGCAACGGGTTCTGCTTCACGGACCAAATCGGTCGCCTCCTCATCTTCGGCACGGGGTCGGGCGAGCAGTACGCCGCGGCGCCAGTGCAGCAGTACTTCCGCCGCGACTACGCGGTGCTCGTCACGGACAGGAACATGAATGTGCAAGACCGCGAGACGCACCAGCTGCCGAGCTTGATGGATAGTGGGCCGCTAGTCGACATTTACCGCATCGAGTACCCACACCAGCCGCCTCACCTCCTCCCAAATGGCGCAGCACTAACTCGCGAGGAGTACGAGGAGAACCGGCGGCAGCGGATCGAGCAAACCAAGGAGTCGGAGATCAAGTGCCGCGTGCGTCATTTGCCCGAGGAAGAAGAGGAGGTCACGACGTTCCCACTGGCCATTTGTCGCCCGGCAAGGAAACACACGAGGGAGGAGGCGCTGAACGAAGCCATGGCTGCCGACGCCGTCGCTGGCGCCTCGTTCCGTCTGAACGGCGCCCCTGTCACGCTCTCGGAGCTCCGCCGACGCCCCAGTCTGATTGGAGCGAGACGAATTGGCCGGCTGCAGCGTCGACGCAGCTCTGCGTCGTTGGAGGAGCGCGACACGTCCATTTTGGAGATGGAGATCTCCAGCGACGACGACCGCAGCGACGAAGACTTCCAAGCACCAGCGCGGAACGCAGCGAATGATGGCGATGAAGACGAGGAAGAAGAAGATGACGAGGACGAAGATGAAGACGACGAGATGGACGAGGACGATCTCCTGAGTGACAACGAAGACGCAGTGGTGTCCCCATCGAACTTCCGTCGTCGACGTCTGCGGAGCGCGCGGAGCCCAGTTGGTGCTGCTACACGTCGCTTTCCGAGGCGTGGGGGACGAAGACTTGTTGAGGAAGAGGAAGATGACGAAGCTGGTGCTACGCGGCAGCTTCGGGGACGTCGACTGCGTCGGCCGGCGGTTGATACCGAGCAGTCCGAGCGACCAGAAGAAGAGGCACACGACGGTACGGGAATCGTCGAACGCGATGACGACTCGCTCTCGCGGTCGTCTCCGGAGCGCATGAGCGGAGGAGAGAACGTCGTGGTAGAATCCAACGACGGGTTCATCATGGGCGACAACCAGCTGGACAAGTTCGATCGCAGCATGACGTACGATGAGATGCTCGAGGCCAAGCAGCGACAGCTGGGCAGCTCGCGAGAGACCGGGGCTGCGAGCGGGGAAGAGCCGCTAATTTCGTGCGCGTTCTGCAACGAGGGCGACGATGGCGGCCTGCTCAAGCTCCCTGGGGACAGCATGGGCGTCCACCCACTGATCAACGGCTCCCAGCGGCTGTTCGTTCACGACCAGTGCGCGATCGCATCCCCGCTGTGCTTCAAGCGCAACGGGAACTGGTACAACGTGACGAAGGAGATCCGCCGCGGCCGGTCCCTCGCGTGTGTCGAGTGCAAGAAGCGCGGGGCTACCGTGGGCTGCGCGATCCAGTCGTGCCCGAGGTCGTACCACTGGAAATGCGCCGTCAACTGCGGCTGGTCGCTCAACCAGATGCAGTTCTACTGCCCGACGCACGAGAGCCAACGCAGCAACTCTGGTCGAGGCCGCGGCGCCGACTCGCCGAGCAGTAGCGATGGCGGCGCAGAGCCCGTGGCGAGGCGGTTTGGACTCGCGTACCATCGCGAGTGGCTGCAGCTGGTGAGCCTGCGAGCCATCCACCAGTACGTGCCGCAGGTCGGCGACTACGTCACGTACTTCCCCGAGGGCCACTTGGCGTATCTTCGCTACTGCGAGATGCGGAGCCCGGCGTTCTTCGCGCGGCTGAGCAAGTTCTACGCCGTCAAGTGCCGCGTCCTCGACGTCAAGTACAAGTTCCCGCTCGTGGCCGAGTACGCCAAGTGCAGCACGATCAAGTGCGAGATCTCGCTCGCAGTGCTTGCTGTCCCGGCATCCCAAGTCGCGTTTGCGAGTCAAGAGGAGGAGTCCAAGCAAGAAGAGGCGACTGAGCACGGCTTGTTTGATGGAGACCACTCTGTGTTTGCCAAGTTTGCCAGCGTCGACCAAGCCCTTCGACCGACGGAGAGTGACGCGAGTGCGGCGAGCTCCACGACCGCCACCTCGCCTCGCTTCCAGTTTAAGATGGTGTACTACTCCAACGATGTGGCTAACTTTTTGGTGCTGGACCACGTCTACGACAACGGCGTTCGAGGCGGCTGGGGGGTGGGTGACCGCGTCAAGATGCCGTACGTCCAGCTGGACTCGTTCGGGCTCGAGACGGGGTCCAAGATGTCGTTCGGAGTGATCGAGAGCATCGCGCCGAAGGAAGCAGAGGGGAGCAGCGGCCCGACGGTATCTCCGTGGGAATGCATCGTCGTCGACTGGGAGAGCGAGGAGGACGAGACGTGCGCCGTGTCTCCGTGGGAGCTCGAGTTCGCGGATCCGGACCGTCAGCGAGAGAAGCGGCAGCGCGAGATCGCCCGACCGAGCCCCAAGCTGTTCCTTTCTCGCCTGATCTCCGCCGAGAAGCGCGATGTGCTGCTGCAGGTCGTGGACCAGATCACGTCGTTGTCCATCTCGCGCGACTTCATCTACCCGGTGGATGAGAGCTTCCTGGACTACCTGATCACGGTGCCGAACCCGATCGACCTGACCAAGATCCGCCAGCGCCTGCGCCTCGGCTACTATCGGCAGGTCGAGGCGTTCATCGCCGACGCCAAGCTGCTGTACATCAACTGCGAGACGTACAACATCCAGTCGAGCTCCATCGCGCAGAACTCGCGGAGCCTGTACTCGTCGCTGCTGACCGAGGCGCAGCGGCACTTCCCGCACTTGATGGCAGACTCTAACCAGGGGCCGAGCACGCCCAGTGCGTTCACATTCCCTCCCGACGACTACGTGTCGACGTTCCCCTTCGAGTCGGAGGAGGATCAAATGGCGCACCTCAACGTGGACGTGTCGGAGGCGACGTACTCGGAGCCAGTCACCGAGCAGCAGCGCGATGAAGACGCGGTGACGCCTTCAATGGCCACAGTCGCGGCGCCGACGTCTCCTGCTCGCCCAGTTAGTGCGGACAGCGCTCCAGCACAGGCAACGCCGTCGCCAGCACGGAGGGTGCTTCGCAACAGCGCGCAGAGGAGTGGCGGCGACAGTGACGTCGGCCAGTACCAGTCGCCAACGCGTGCGCTGCGATCGCCTCCCGCGTCCGCCGTCCGCGCGGGTACTCGGTCCACGGCGTTGCGTTCTGGTCCGTCGCCGAGTGCGGCACTCGAATCGCCCGAGAGCGTGCGGTCTCCGTCGACAGGCAGTCGTCTGCGGCGGGCAGCGCGTGTGGTGACGACGCCAGTGGCGCCGGCG
The DNA here is from genome assembly GCA_023338075.1 of Phytopythium litorale. Taxonomy (NCBI): domain Eukaryota; phylum Oomycota; class Peronosporomycetes; order Pythiales; family Pythiaceae; genus Phytopythium; species Phytopythium litorale. Next base: position 4,526 of record JAADYB010000728.1, on the reverse strand, counting down.
GACGCCAAGCCCACGCGGAAGCGTCAGCGCGACGTGCCGGAGCAGGAGGTCGTGACGTACGATGGGCTGCTGGAGAAGCTGACGAGTGCCCAGCGCGAGGTGTTCGACGGCGCGTGCGCAGACGACTTGGGGATGGTGTTGCAGGACTTCCACGAGGCGCTAATGCAAGCGGACGAGTACAGCGTGTTCGCGTCGCCCGTGACGGAGGAGATCGCGCCGCAGTACTTCGACATCATCTCGACGCCCATGGACTTTGGCACGATGCTGGAGCAGCTCGCGCAGTACGAGACCTTCCAGGAGTACTACGTGAGTGGCTGGTGCTTGGGTATCTCGGGTCGGATTGCTCGGGTGGATGTGACTGACTGACTGACTGACGGCGGTGGTGGACTTGTGCTGGGCTGAACAGGACGACGTGCACCTCGTCTTCTCGAACGCCGTCACGTACAACACGTGGGAGTCGCCCATCGGCGAGGTCGTGGCCGAGCTGCAGAAGTACAGCGTCAAGTTCTTGCTGGACGCCATCGGCGCCAACCGCGGGCAGGCCGGCGCACTGGCGGCCAGAGGCAACCGCCGGGGCGGTCGGAGCCGCGCAGGCGCCACCTCGAAGCCTCCAGCCCAGCGAGCGAGCCATCCACCGGCGCGTGCGAGGAGCACGGCGCTGGGCAAGCGCCGCGCGCGCTCGGTCGTGTCGGACGGCGAGGAGAACGAGGGCAGCTGGGGCAGCGACTACTCGGAGAGCACGGCCAACGACGACGATGATGATGATGAGGAGGAGGAGGAGGAGGAGGAAGACGACGCGGACAGCGATGACAGCCGTCGGCGGCCCAAGGCGCGCGCCAAGGCCAAGGCCAAGCGCCGACGCCACTGATGAAGACCTGTAGGAGACACGTGTGAGCTAGACATGAACGCTATGCAGACGCTCGTTCGCCACTTGGATTCGCTGTTACCGCCGTGCTCGGGTCGGCCTCTAGGAAGTAAATAGGCGCGCGCGCCACCTCAGAAGAGCAGCACGCCCGTGCGCGGGGCCGCGCTGTGCTCGTCCGCGGCGCCGTCGCTGACGCGCGAGTCCATCTTGTTGATGATGCGCGAGGCCACGACCTCGAGCGCCTTGAGGTCCGCGGGCTTGACGCGCTCGCGCGGCGCCGTGTCGATCAGGTTGAGCGCGCCGACGATCACGCCCGAGTCCTTGACGATGAGCGGCACGCCGATGAAGAAGCGCATGTTGGTGGACGCCGCCAGCGGGTTCTTGGCGAACCGCGGGTCGAGCTGCGTGTCCAGCACGACCGTCGGCTCGCGAGACATGAGGACGTGCGCGTCCGGCGCCAGGTCGCGCGGCAGCTGGTCGCCGCGCAGGCCGATGGTCGTCACGAGCAGGCTCGTGGACACGGCCACGACGCTGATGGCGCCGACGGAGCACTGGATCGTCGAGCACGCGAACTGCAGCAGCTCGCGCAGCTCCGTGTTGGTGAAGTGCTGCGACAGGTTGAGTGTCTTGATGCGCTCCAGACGCGCGGCTTCCGTCGGCGGCATGGGCGCGTCCGGCCACGGGTTCCCCTTGGAGTACGACAGCTCGTAGCCCCACTTGGGCAGGTTCCGCGACGCTGGCGGCTCCATCTCGGGCTGTTGCTGTCGCGGGCGGCTCGTGCCGTTGCGAGCACCCGTCTTGGGAGGGACAGCAGAGCTGGAGGTGATCGGCGCAGCGGCTGCTGGAGGAGACGGCATGGGGCTCGACGCCGTTGAGGACGACGGAGACGGCCGCTTGCCTCGCGGAGTCGCGGCCGAGGCACTTGCTGGAGCAGCACCTTGCGCCTTGTTGGCCGGGCTCATCGCTGTCACTGGCCGCTGGGCTGGCTGGTGATGCTGGAGTGCAAGATGCCCACGCGCCGACAGGCTCTGCTGATGGGGCACTGCGAACGCGGTGAAGGTTGGCGCCGCGTGCCCTGCCGCGGGCGATTCGGGATGCACTCGCGGCGTGAGACCGCCCCCGGAGCTTCCACTGCCGCTGGTGCTGGTAGGGCTGCGGCCTCGTGTCGGACGCCGGGTCGCGCCAGGAACCTGGTACACCGTGAAGCCCACGGCTCTGTCGCTGCCCGCGCCAGCGAGGCTAGCGTCGCTCGGTCCTTCTTGAGAGAAGCTCCGCGTCGACTTGTGCGCGCCACTAGAAGACGCGGGCGCGGGTGATTGTGCCGCTGCTGCTGATGAGGCGCCGCGTGCCGACCGCGAAGTCGGCGTCGGTGCCGACGACAGAGACGCGGCAGAAGACACGCCGCGAGTCGGCCGACTGCTGGCACTGCTAGAAGGAGTTGACCCACCACTGGAAGGCGTCGCCGAGCTGACCTTGCGCTCGAGCTTGGCGGTGCGCAACTGCGGCGTCTGCACCTGATACGCTGGCACGGGGTAGTTGTCGTGTGAGGCCGTGCGGTGGTGCGTCGGCGCCGAGGCTCCGTCCTGGGTCGAGACGCTGCGGTACAGCTTGGTGCGCGCGACAGAGGTGGGCTTGCTCGCGACTTCCTGCGAGACGCTGCGCACAGCCTTCATCGGCGGGGGACTATTGGACGAACCAGTGTTGGCCCTGTCGCCGCGACTGGTTGATGTGCTGATCGTCTTGGACGAGGTGGTCGTCTTGGACGAGGTGGTCGTCTTGGACGAGGAGGCCGAGACGATGGAGGTGCTTGTAGCCGGCGGCGGCTGCGCGGACTCGGCCACGTGCGCCATGGACCCGAACGACTCCATGCTCCAGGACCGGTCGCGGTTGTCTCCGTCCGAGTACGTGCTGGACGTCACGCTCCCGCGCGTGCTGTCCGAGAAGGTGCGTCCGTTGCCGCCGCCGCGCGAAGAGAACTCGGTCCAGGACGAGACGCTCGACATGCTGCCGCGCTCCGAGAGGTCGAACGAGCCGCCGGTCGAGGTCGACGAGCTGCTCCACGGCGTGAGGCTGTCGCCGCGCAGGCAGCCGCGGCAGACGCGCGCGCTGGCGGTGAGCACGGACGAGCGCAGGTCGGAGCGCATCTCGGAGCACTTGCCGCAGACGGTGCCTCCGCAGATGCGGCAGTGGTGCTTCTTGGACAGCATGCCGAACTTGGCGTTGCAGACGGCGCAGGCGTTGGCGTAGGCCCAGTGGCGGCGGTCGCGCAGCTGGTTGCGCCGGATGCGGCGGTTCACGAGCGCGCTGGGCACGTTGAGCGCGCCTTCCGCCACGCGCAGGAGCCACTCGCTGTCCCGGTCGGCCGTCGCCGGGTTGAAGGGCGCCGTGACGAAGAAGCTGACGCGCGTCGTGTCGCTGCCGGGCGTCTCGGACGCCTCGACGACGAACCCGCAGTTCCGGAGCAAGCTGCGGCGCATCTTGGCCGCGGGGAACAGCGGCACGCACGTGGGCAGGTCGATCGACTCCCAGACGGACACGCCGTAGGACACGCGCGGACGCTTGTCCTTGGCGGGCGCGACCGTCGCGAAGCTCTGGTTGAAGCGCATGAAGAAGAACTCGCGCATCGGCAGCGCCTTGGCCTTGTCGCCGCCGCCGGGCGCGGCCACGTCCTTCACGGCCATCCACTGCACCGCCATGCTCGTCTTGACAGGCGCGGTGGGCCCCGCGGCGGCCTGCGCGTCGGCGGGCGGCACGGTGGCGCGCGTGTTGGCCGCCCGGCCAGCGTCCCGCTTGACGCGCGCCATGTCGACGTCCGTGTGGTAGAGGCAGGTGCTGGCCGAGTAGAGCTGTGCGCCGAGCAGGTCCTCGAGCGTGGCGTCCACCTCGCTCGGCTCCTTGGCCGAGAGCAGCGAGAGCACCTCGGTGCAGCTCGTGCCCTGCAGGCGCAGCACGCCCTTCATGACGAGCAGCTGCTGCTTGCGGTCCAGCATCTCGTACACCTCGAAGCTGCCTCGCTGCGCGCGCAGCACGGCCTCGGCCGTGATGCTCTCGCTGGCCGGCGCGCCGCGGTCGTCCTCGTTCACCCACCGGATGAGCTGCGCCACGCGGCTCTCGCCCGTGCGCGCCAGCCGCGCCACGCGCTCCTTGCCCAGCTGCTTGCCCACGGCGTAGTGCCGCGCCACCTGCTCCACGTACCCGAGCGAGGACGCCGCGGCCGCGGACGGCAGCCCGCCCATGGCGCTCTCGGGGATGAACATGCTGCTGCTGTCTTGCTGCCTCGCCGTCGCCTGTCCGGTCTCGGGGGGGGGGTATACAATAAATAAGTCAAAAACCGGCGGGGGGACTTCCCCGAGGCGACCGACTTCTAAACTGGCCAAAGCGCAAGTGGAGGAGCCGGGGCGGGGTCGGGGACGGGCGGCCTTTTCGGCCACTTGGCGTTTGTATGGCCGTATGTGGTTGAGGAGGGCCGCGGGCCACTTGCCGACTGTATCCCGACCGACCGCCTATACTCAAGCGCAGTCGAAAGAGACCGACCGGGCTGGTCTGCCGGGATCACTCGCCAGCTCGGCACGGAATGACACGCACGGAATGTGGGACGCCGCCTCGGGCGTCGTGTATCCGCGGCGGGCCCGGCACCTCCCCGCCGCGGGTACATGACTTT